>JAJKFI010000011.1:17306823-17317052 GCA_029204185.1 Lerista edwardsae
TCCTCATCCGACATCTGTCAGGGTGTCGGCGAGTTGGAGGATGCAGCCGCATTCACAGTTCAGTCTTCGCTCCGCTCTGCTCCGCGGATCGGGTCCTCGGCGAGCCCCTGCAGGGTTACGGCTGACTCTTCCGCAGCGCGGCGTGCGCTGGACACCATAACCTGTTGTGTATTTGTGTAAATAGTAGCAGAGTTGGGGGCTTGGAGACCCATTCTAGCGCTTGGCTTAGCGCTCCGGAGCGAAGGATGGAAGCAATCGCCACATTTCCATAACAAAGTCTCTTTATTGTAGCGAAAGTAAGAAAGGTACAATAAGGTTCAATCTGCCGGCTGGGAAAGCCGGTGAAGTCTGGGCCGCTCGCAGGCGGCGTTTCAGTGCAGCTTTACATCTTAAGCACACACAGTGAAAAACTCCTTCTAACAACAGAACAAAGGGATGCAGCCAGAGTGTATCTGGTAGGTGGATACCTGAAGACCCCTTGTGCCCCATTTTACCCAATGGGGTGACCCTTAGAACACTATGAGCTCATGGGAATGTGCAGTGTTTCCAGCCAGGGCTTCCCGTGTGAAACTGCCTGCTTATTTTACACTATCAGAAAGGGAGTACAACTACTATCCCTAACAAGCTGGGAAGCTGCCTGCTGAAGGACACACAGGTGTTCTATCTGATCCTCAGACGGAGAGACGGAATGCCAGTTTCAGCCAGTTCTGGACTGTGAGATGTGAAACTGCAACACCCCCTTGGCCTGATTAAGCATCTTGTGCTCTCAGCAGTGGCTTTCCATCTACTAAGGCTCTTCCCCAAAATGCTTGCAAACTGAGTATACAAAGGGCCACCTGGAATCTTCTGCGTGTTTTGCCTGGTCACCAGTCACTCAGAATGGTGTGTGTACATCAGGCCTACAGGAGCTGCTTGGAGTACATGTGTTGTACACAGAAAATCCAGATACACAATGGGACAGATTTAAAGCCAGTTTATTCTCTCTCTCTCTCTCTCTCTCTCTCTCTCTCTCTCTCTCTCACACACACACACACACACACACACACACACACACACACAGAGAGAGAGAGAGAGAGAGAGAGAGAGAGAGAGAGAGAGAACATGAAGTAACGAAGGCAGTAGAATAGACTGATCATGGCAGATGAGTTGCACTGGATTAATACACAAAATTAGCTATAGTCAGGGCTGGCCAATCCATGAGGCGAACTGAAACAGTAGCATTAGGCAGCAGACTGGCCATCAGGCAGCAGACTAGCCTTCAGGCAGCAAATTGGCACAGGGCACCCACTCTCCCCTCCACTTGCCTCCACTGGAAGGAGCAGAGGCTGACACATCGCCTGATAAGAATGGGGGTCTTGGCACCCTGCCTCAGACGCCAGGAGGTCTCAGCTGGCCGTGACTGCAGATAAGGGTTTCACATCACGAGGGGCCTAAATAGAAGCACTTCAAGTTTTCCATGAATACAGTACAATATATATACTAACTAGCTGGATACCTGTGCTATGCTACGGTACGTAATAACGGAGGTGGGTGGAAGCATAGATCTCCTTACATGCAGCCTGCTCCTGCAGTCCTTTCCTGCAGGCTCTCCATGTAGTTGCAAGAGCTCTGCAGTGCCCCGCAGCTCACGCAAGAGGCCCGAGCCTCATGCGACTGCTGGGCAGAGCCCGGCAGAGTGCAAGAGAGATGAGAGCCTGCCTCATGTTGAGTGCCCAAGGCGAGAGGGAGGTCTGGACAGGGGGGAGTGTCGGCGAGGAGAGGCATTCCTAATGAAGCGACACTCAGCTATTATATATGGCAACTACAGCGAAGAGAAATTCTGTGAGGGAATTCTGTGAGGGAAGCTAGACTATACCACACAACTCTGGAGCCAGTGCCCCTCTCTAACTCTCCTGTCAGAGGAACATGGGGATAATCAGAGTGAGGGCTGGCCATCACACAGTAAACAGTAAAAGGATACTGCCAGCGATGGGATCTGCAAATTGAGAAGGGGAACGCTGGGCAGGACTTAGGCAGGGCTTACACATGATTGGCAGCCCGTCCACAGCGTTCCGCGGCTGCCCTGGCCTGGGGGAGGGGTCCTGCTCACCGCGGAGGACAGGTGGGGGGCGCGTCAGGTGCCTGGGTGAGCAGCGGTGGGGCGCGCCAACCAGGGGCAGCCCCCCCCAAGGCCAGGGCAGCCGCGGAACACTGCAGACGGGCAGCCAATCACGTGGAAGTCCCACGTAAGTCCCGCCCAGCGTTCCCCTTCTCAATTTGCAGATCCCATTGCTGGATACTGCCCCTTGCCATACCAACTTTAAAAGGGTCAGGTTAAAAGGACCAGATTGGCCTCAGATGCTGTGTTAGGCAACAGGCCTCTCTCAGGCAGTAGCACAGGAGAAAAAGCTAGCCAGACCTAAGGAAGAGTTCTATAATTCACCCCCCAAACTAGATTCACCCCTTTAGGGGTTGAATAGGGTGAAATCCTGAATGATGTTTTTTAATCATATGTATGGGTCACAGTTGTATGCAAAAACGAAGTTGATATCTCATTGTGCCTAAGAGATTTTGAGGGAAACACATTTGACCCCTTTTTATCCCCATAGGGAAAAATTCCTTCTAAAATTCCTTCATTGTGGGTTCCAGGGGAGGTGGGGCCCAATCCTGCTGGGCCCCCTACTCTCCCTGTTGCCCCCCCCACTCACCAGGAAGAGCGCTTGTGGCGTCGTGCGCAAAGCTTGGCTCCTGGAAATAGTTCGTGGTGACATGACATCACTGCCAACTGCTTTCAGGAGCCCCCTTTTGGGCAATTGGGAGGCAGGGCAGAAGGGAGAGCCCAAGGAAAAGCTGCCTTATTGGCCCCACTGACCTACAACCCATATTGGTCCTAGCTGCACCAGGCGGCAATATGCTCACTACATTGGTTGGGGGCCCCCAAAGTGCAAGGCCCAATGTGATGACATTGGTCACATTGGTTTAAGACCGGCCCTGGTGGGTGCTTATGGCATGGAAGGAAGATACTCCCTGAATTTTGTGTTCCTGGGTCAAATTCCTCAAATTCTTGAGTCGAATCTCGAGTCTCAGCCAGTGGTCAAAGTGCTGTAGGCAGCCTGGAGCCACCAGCCACAGCATGATCACCCGGGCAAGGCAGGAAGTGCCCGCCTTGCACGGGTGATTGTGCTAGCTTCTGGATGCTGAGGAGGTCTTGCAGTGCAATGTGGAAGTGCGTAAAAAAGTAAGCAAGAACTCACACACATAGCAACTTCGACGCAAAAATGGCTTCAAGCCCCAAGCCGAGTCACGAGTCACTGCCTCTCAGGCCCAAGTTAAATCTGGGTCAATGTTTGACGGGACCTAAGTCCGACTTGGGAGTGAGTAGTGGGACTTGAGTCTACATCACTGGGATTCGGGGTGGTGAGAATGCCCAGGTCATCTCGCCACTCCACCCCCAACTTTCTTTTCCAATCCAGGGTGGAGGAGGAGGATCTGTGGAGGTGAGTGGGTGGACAGTGATGGGGAGTCCCCTACCAGTGGTGAAAGATGGTCAACCTCAAGGATAGGTCAGCCCTGTTTAGGCAGCTCTAAGTGATCTGTGACTTACAGGCGACCCTCCTACTCTAGGCTACTTGGGAATTCTTCACCATCAGTTGACACACAAAGATGCCCACAATTTAAGTAAGAACCTGAGGGAGAAGGTTGGGGTCTTATCCAAGCCAAAGAGGCTTTTCTAGTGAAGTTGGCCTCCCTTGTCGTGGTGCCTTTCTGTCTCCTCCGATGACATGGCAGAACGGTAGAGAAAAGCCCAGCTATGGGGGTGTTGTAAAAGGCTCATGTTTAAGTGATCACCAAATTTAATGAAAACATTCCTAAAAAAAAATACTTTTGTTTCCCCAAAATAGTAAATGTTCACCCAATTTTAGACCACCTAATAATCCTAAAGTGATAACCACATATTGAGTTCTCATCATTTTTGTAAAGTATTTGACAGTTAAAAAATGTGTTTGCCTCCCAAAAGCAGTAAATGTTCATAATAAAACCCAAACCCAAACCTGAACCCAAATCCAAACCCTGCGTTTGGGGCATATAATTCTGCTAGCTAAATAATAGTATTGTCACGTAAATGTCATGTTATTCATTTGGTGAACATTTACTAAATTTGGTATAACCATGGTTTGTTTTTGGACCACAGTGCTAAGGGCTCACAGTTTAATTTGGTAAGCATTTAATTGTCCCTGTTGTAAAATGGTATTCTTTTTTACACATTTTGTTATTTGAAAAGTAGAAAGTGGTGTATTGTGTTTTAATTCTAAGTTCTCATTCCAAGTGCTCATTTTTATTGTTTAAATCCCTTGAACCTTTATTAAAAGGTAAAGGTTTCCCCACGACCGAATGGTCTAGTTGTGACCGACTGTAGGGGGCGGTGCTCATCTCCGTTTCAAAGCCTGTAGAGCCGGCGTTTTGTCCAAGGACAAACTTCCGTGGTCATGTGGCTGGTATGACTATACGCTATAGCACACGGAACGCCGTTAGCATATTTTAACCCCCAAAAGATGGTGTTTTGTGTTTTTATGTGTTTTTAATAAAAATACCGCCCCTATGTAGCACTTATCCCTCTTCACATCCTTCCTAGTGAAGACAGAGACTAAGCTTTTCAGATCTGCTATTTGATCTGCAGTTTACAGATGTTAAATGTACATCATACCATGTTTTTGCAGTAACTTGCAAAATCCAATGCTCTGGTACTCTCTGTTTTGGTGCTCTGATGTTTGGAACTCTGATGTTTGCTTACTTGTGGCCATTGTTAAGAGCCATAAAAATATGCAAAGTTGGCTTTGGACAGATGCATTGGAGACAGTTTGCAGGCATATTGGGCCCGAACCTGGTACATGACCCCCAATCTTTCACAAAGGGTCTTATCAGTCTTCAGACATCCCAGAGTTTGGGGTGCATCCCACAGCAATCCCTATGTTTTAAAGATTAAGTACATGTGCATCGAACCGTCCCATAGCCTTTCTCTGTTTTCCCTCCCCCCTTTCCTCTTTTGCGTCCCTTTTCAGGGGAGGGCCTCTTTGGATCAAGGAACCACCTTCCCATTCTGTGCAAATCAACATGTATGCAAAACAGAGTGTTTTCTACAGGAAGGGCCACATCCAGTGGTGTCATTCAAATGATTTAGGAACAGGAACTCACTTTTGATTGGCACTTGTCGGGAACCGGAACCAGCCACAGAGCCCGTTAGGATCCATTCTGGTCCGTTCCCCCTGAATGACATCACTGCCTTTAACCCTCTGAGCGCCGGCCAACCAAGAAGAAAAGCTCTTTGCAAAGGAATTGGGAGGGGGGGAGAGTGAAGTGGGCGGAGTCAGCCCTAATTTTAACTAGTGGAACTGAGTTCCCCCGCGTTCCCCCTGCATGTCATCACTGGCCACATCCCTGTTATATGTGTATCTGCCAGCCAGGGGTGGTATGACCCAGAACACCACCTGATACTGCCTTGGATCTGCCACCTCTGCATTATAACAACAGTAAGAAAACCCTCACCATGCTCCTCTCGCAGTGCCAAAACCCGGAAGTGCGGGAAGTGTGAATGTGCTGCCCCTATAAATGAAACCGGGGGTCCTGCACATCTGAGTTTGATGGCAGCATTTGAGGAGCATGGTCAAAGGGAAGGATGTGTTTCTTGCTTGAGCAATGGGAAGCAGATCAGTGCATCTCACATCAGTGACAGGTTAGGAGGGTGCCATGACAGATGTGGGGTGAAAGGCACTCCAAATCCACTGCCCCCTCAAGCCTCTCGCAATCTGCCACTGAGGAAACCCGGACCAAGCGGTTGCCTGGATGGGTCAGCAATGCCTCTAGGCATGCAGAAGGTCTCAGGTTCCTTCTTCAGGTACGGCAAAGGCAGAATCGTGCCTGAATCCTTGCAGAGAGCTGCTGTAAGTTGGTTTTGTCTCTGTCAACAGTCCTAAGCTAGACGGAGCAGTAAACTAGCACAGCAGGAGTCTGTCCTGTCTATTGGAAATATCTTATTGGTGATGGGGGAAAGCAGAGCAGGGTAAGCAGCAGATTCCCCCTTAGGGCATCACCTCATGGGAACCTCCCTCACCCAGGCTGACTGCTGTTAACAAAAGACACAGGCAGAGGCTTGGTAAAGATGCAAAAAGAAAGGTTTACTCCCAGTTCCATCAATTGCATATCTACAGCATCTGATTAGGATCAGAGGTACATCTAATACTTAAGAGACAATGCCCTACAGCTGCATCGCTGTGCATGGAAGTGTGCATAAGATGGCGGAGGGCATCAAAGCCCTTGGTATGCACATCTTATCAGGTCCGTGGTTAGAAGACAAAAGAGAATGTGCTCAGAGTAGAAGGGAAGGAAGTAAGGTCAAGGCCACACCCCTGCAGGAATCACAGAGAGGACAGGTAAGAAGGGTCTAGGTCATAGGACATCACATTTTCCCCTTTTGGACATTAGACTGCCCCCTCTAGACAGCAGATGGAGTTGCGCCAACTCCAACACTGTCCTCCTCAATTGGCCTGGAGTTCTCCAGTTATCGACATCCAGTTCGGTAGGACCTCCAGAAATTCCAACGTTGTAGCAAATTAGGAGAAAACAGTTGCCATTTCAGTCATAGTTGCCAACCCTAAAAGAAGGCAGTTTCCTATATCTCAGTGGTGTTTTCAAGTCCCTAACCCCAAGTTTTGAGTCAAGTCTCAAGTCTCCAGGGGTGTAGCTGACCAGCGTGCCACCCCAGGTCATGCCGGTCAGCCCACCACCCCCTCTAAACCAGATGTAATTGCAGTGACATCATTATGTCACCACAATTACTTTCGGGGTGAAGCCAGGTGTTCCGACTGGGCCAGGAATGACTGTGGGGGGGGGGGGTTGGAACACTCTCCAGAACCTATCCACGCCCTACTTCTACCAAAGTGCCTAGCTTCACTCCAATTAGTTCACTAGCTTCACTCCTGCAGTAGTTCATGATGTGGTCTCATGCTGCTCATGCTCTGAGAGGCTCAGCTGTGAATGAGGCAATTAGGACCCAGCCCAGAGAGCATGGGAGTGTGCCAACACGAGTCCTGTAACCTCTGTAACCACGGTTACCCCCTCAGCTATGCAACTGCAAATCTCTACCATCAAGCCTCAAGTCAAGTCTCAAGTCTCAAGTCCAGGTTCAAACTGTTGTCGCGCTCCAAGTCTTGAGTCTCAATGAGCTGCGCTAAGCTAGAGCTTGCCTGGGGCATCTGGGGCACTTCGATTGCCTCCAATCAGCTGGATGACGGGCACAGGCATTTCTGGGTGCCTGTTTTCCTCTTTGGTTTTCCTCAGATGCGAAATTGGCTTTGTGCCCCAAGTTGAGTCATAAGAACATAAGACGAGCCCCGCTGCATCAGGCCAAGGGCCCATCTGGTTCACCTTCCTGTATCTCATAGTGGCCCACCAGATGCCTCAGGCAGCACACAAGACAACAAGACGTCTGCATCTTGTTGCCACTCCTTTGCACCTGACATTCTGAGTTGTGAGTCACTGCTTCTCAGTCCCAACTTGGTCTGAGTCAGTGATTGATGGGACTTAAGTCTGACTTGGGAGTGAGTTGCAGGAATCCAGTTTACATCCTGCTATATCCTTATTAACAATGCACCAGCCAATCTCCATTCCCATTTGAACCTTGCAAGGATTCATTGGGCGTTTGCCTTTAGAAATTCACTGCAACCTGATTAACCCGGCAGCCAGTCCTACCACGGTGGTGCCCCTCCACTGATGGTGCCCCTCCGTTGTCAGTCAGCCACCTGTGCCAGACCTGTGGAGTGCGTTAACAATTCATCTCCAACCACAGGCATCTAATGAGTTTAGTTTATGCGCCATCAACAATGGGGCATGCTTGGACTTGAAGGGCGAGTACACTGACCTTCCCTTCATAATCTCCTTGTTTCAAGTGCTCCACCTCCCAGTTTCTCATGAGTCAGTTCAGCTGGAAGGAGGGAGAGAAAATGACACCCTGAGGTCGCTGCAGGTTCCCAAATGTAGGACAAAGCTCTTGAAATGAAAAGAGTGGTTGCTTTTGGAGGGTGGGGGAGGCTGTGCAAAATCATGGGGAACTGTTGTGTACCTCTTCAAAGCATGGGAGAAAAACAAGCACAATCTGCATTTTTAAGTACTTGTGAGAGTTCTGAAGTCTTTGCAGTCATTATCTTGTCATCCTTATAGCAACCCTTTAGAGCAATGGTTCCCGAAGTCCTACTGAGACATTGGGACCATTGTAAGTGCTGGTAGGGGTGGGAACTGGGGCTGGGGAGGGTGCATGCAGCACCTTAAGGGGGAATGGCCCAGGAAAATCTCCCAATTGTGTGTCATGACCTACGGATTGGGAAACGCTGCTTTAGAGTATTTATTTAAAATATTTTTACTCCACCTTTCTTATGCCAGGGCAGATGCCCAAGGTGCCTCACAATTATCGGAAAAAATACAGTAAATACAAGTACTGCACTTGCCTTCTTCGTCTTCGTCTTCGTTTCGTCTTCGTCTTCGTCTTCGTCTTCGTCTTATTCTTATTCTTATTATTATTCACAGCCCACCAGAGTCCTTCCCAAGGAGTTTGGATATTCACAGATCTTCGTATAGCATGTGTGCTGTTCCACACAGGTCAGGCTGCTCCTTGTAGTTGGTGCATAGCAGGGGTGACCAAACCATGACTTGCGAGCCTCATGCCATTTTCAATATTCATAATTTTATACTGGGTCCACTGGATTAAAATATAAATTTAATGTTCATGGTGAGTCAATATATTTAAGAATTTAAATGCTTCTTAAATATTGCAGCTCTCAAACACCTGAAGTTTATCGTTTGTGGCTCGTAGGTTAAGCAGGTTTGGCCACTCCTGGTGTATAGTGATTTTATTCACACCTAAGGTGTTCAGGTGTTCAACCAAGTCTTTTGGTGTTGCACCCAGAGCACTGACAATGATTGGTACAATTTTAGCTTTTTTCTGCCATAGGAATTCAACTTCAGCTTGCAAATCTTTGTATTTTGTGATCTTATCCTGTTCTTCCTTTTTAATTTTCACATCTTCAAGTATTGCCACATCGACTCTCCACCTGTTTCTTTTCAACAGGTGTTGTGGACTCGGTGTTTGAATATGAAAATAACACAAAATTTTCATGTTCTTGTTTTCAATAACTTTTTCACTTTTGTGGTGGTGGTTGTGGTGATGATAAGAAGAAAGTGATGAGAAATAATTGAAGACAAGGAACATTCATTACAATAAAATATTCATTATTATTCATTACAATGCTTAATAGATGATACTATCATGGCAAGTGACGGCATTTGGGAAAATGTTACAAATCTGTACTTTTAACAGGCTACTATGAATATACTTTTAACAATGATAGTCTATATGGCTGACTTTCAGCTAAGTGTGAGTAGGATTGCTGCCTTTGGGTTGTTTGGGATTTTTCTTTAAACAGCAGCAAGTGATTGGGAGAGTTAGGAGGGTTATTTATTTTAAATACATTTTCATACTTACTATAAACTTTTAATTTACTTAATTTAATTTTGTCATATGTGGTGCTAACAATTTTCCTTCTTGATGATGTCATTTCCCGCCAGTGGTATAGCTAGGTCAGTTTGCACTTGGGGAGCATAAATTTTTGACACACCCCCCCGACAAAATTCATGGACTCATCATGTTTGACACCCCTGCATAAGACACTTGTATTTTGGATTGGATTGGGGGGGGCATAACTTTTGCTAGAATAAAGATACACCCCAAGTTTTCCCATTGAATTACAGGTGAAATTCCACATCCAATGGTATACAGCAGGATAGTATTATTCCTTAAAACCGCTTGTTTAACAACCGTGATTTTTACAAAAAAAATTTTATTTTCAATTTTTAATATTTTGGCCATGCCTTTTGCTAGAATAAAGATATCACACTCCATTTTTTCCCATTGAATTTGGGGTGAAATTCCACATCCATCGGTATACAGCATGATGGTCATATTCCATAAACCCGCGATTTTTGAAACTTGGGGTTCAATGGTGACTCCCCTCTGAGGATGGCACCTGGGGTGCTGCCCCATAGGTAGCTACACCACTGTTTCTAGCATCATCACTGTTTGTGCAAAAAACAAAAATTGTGCTCTGATCCCTAATCAGAGTGATTTCAAGCATCAGGGAGGGAGGCCCACATATTATAATAATAATAATAATAATAATAATAATAATAATAATAATAATAAT
>JAJKFI010000011.1:17317062-17345165 GCA_029204185.1 Lerista edwardsae
TAATAATAATAATAATAATAATAATAATAATAATAATAATAATAATACATTTATTTATATACCGCCTTTCTTAAGATCACTAGATTTCTTTAATGATTGAACTCAAGGCGGTTTACATAGGCAGACTTTCTCACAAACCCGAAGGTTTTTACAATTTACAGAATGTTCTATCTTCCAAGAACAACACTCCTACAGATCTTTCTTTCTGGATTTAGCCTTCTTTCTTTAGCCACCCGTCTGTCGTCTGCTGGCTGATGAGGCTTCCCTGCTGCCACCAGAGATGCAGCTGATTTCAGCACACTCCTCCTCCCACGAGGTAGCTGAAACTCAGCTTTTTTAATCAGCCGCAGTTTCCAAGGTCTGCTGCTCGCAGAGACTTCCGGCAGTCCCGAGCTCACGACCTTGAGATCTTCAGGTGTTATCTTCGGGCAAACAGAGGCATTAACCCTCTCGGCTAAATCTTCTGCCGAGAAGATTCATATGATGGTGATCATATGAAAGAGTTGACATACTGACTGTGGGCTACGACTATTTTGCTGTGACTTCTGATTGTGATATTCATTCCTGTTGAACTCTCCCCTACCTGGGGGTGAATGATGCTCTCTACAGCCTGATAGGCCTTTCCATAAGGCTAACGGACTGTGCAATCCTACAGGGCACGCAGCATCGACGCAACATGGTTGCTTTGGTGCTTAGCGCTGACACGGGGGTGGCACGCAGCATTGGCGCTAAGGCAATGGGACCGGCGCTGCAGGCAGCACCGGTCCCATTGCACCCACGCTGCACCTCCCTTGTGCCGGTCAAAACAAGCTGGCACAGGGGAGATGCCATGTTGGGACGGGGGAGGGACAGGGCAGGGGGAGGACTGTTCTGGCTGTGGGTGGGCCTGCAGGCGTACCAGCTTGGGAGGGGGCGGGCTTGGGGGGAAGGGGGCGGACCATAAGGCCAAGCCCGTCCAGGGGGCTGCGCGGTCTCCTCAGTTCCGAGGAGCACATAGGGGAGGCTGGTGCCTTCTCTACGGTAAGGTGCCTTCTCTTCTCATACTCCGCTTGATATGGCACAGGCCTGTTGGCCTCACCATTCCAGTGCAGTATAGGATTGCGCTCTAAGACAGTTGCTTCAGGCAACAGCTTCATGGGGACACCCATTTGTCTCCCTTCTCCCCCTTCTTGGTTTGAAAGAGGGGGATGGGGTGGAAATGGACGTTTGGAGGAGAAGAAAGTGGTGGGCTAGAGCATCTCTAGAGTGTTGCAGTATTCCATTGCTCTTCTTTCCTGCACACGTCCTCTTCCACACCCTCTGCTTTTCCTTTCCCAGTCCAGGGACTGGGAAGAGCAGAAGTTGGCACATCACCAATTCAGAGGGAGGCAAAGTTTGGCACATCACCTCAGGCACAAGGAAAGTTTGGTCCTGCTCTGTTTACCCGTTTGACTGTACAAAGAGAGGACTTACCTCTTACAACTATTGTTGACCTCCATGGCTATTGTGCATTGATCTGCAGACTAGTTTAGCTGACTTGTGCCCCTTTTCAACCTATTCCCAAATATTATTAATACAATAATAAGGAAACACATACAGTTCAGAATGAGTTGTTACACCAGCAGGCACTCAGCTTTCAAGGGTATGACAGGTGTTTTACTTTTTGTTTGTCCTAATGATGCATGTATTTTGTAAATTATTTATTTGCAAAAATAAAAAAAAACTGTTTTTACAACAATAAGAACCATTTTTTTCTCTCAAGTGAAATATGTTTTGACTGTGTATAGAGTGGCATGGCATAGTGACATAGTTTTATAGTATGACTGAACTCCTTATAAAAGCTCATGTCTGAACCACAGAGTTGACACATATGGATCAAGCCAGCACCGAACCCTCACTTTTAATGTTTCAACTCCCTGTTTAACCAAAATGAGCCGCAGAAAAAATAATAGCAGGGCGGACTTGGCTTTCATGTTGGACTTTTGACCTTGTGTGGCATCTCTTTCTCTGATGACCCCCATTATGTCTCATTTGCCTTTTGAACTCTCAAATCCTCCATCCTGGAAAATGCAAAAAATGGAATAAGAGCACAAACGAGCTATGAGAAGAATCTCAGAATTCCATGTGGTCAGTTATGTCCTCTCTCTCTCTCCCCCCCCTCTCCCTCTCTGTGTGTGTATGTGTGTGTGTGTGTGTGTGTGTGTGAGAGAGAGAGAGAGAGAGAGAGAGAGAGAGCTTGAGATAAATCTCTCTCTTCATGAAAACAATACCCATTTTGACAGTGAAATATGCACTGCACTGCACAGCTCAAAGGAGGACAGGGCTGCGAAGGGATGCATCTAGGCCAGGTGCCAAGGTTTTGCAAACAGGTAAATTTACAACCTTTCAGGTACAAACAAGAGTGAATTGTTTGGAAGGCAAAATGTGAAGCAGAGTCCTATTGGGAGGAAAATAAGAGTGATGCTCCTGTAAAACAAGATCCGATTGATAAGCTGTATAGCCTCCTATCCCGGGGCTTTGAGCGAATGCAGGAATCTAAGGGGATTCCTTAGGGGGAATAGTGTAAGGAATAAGGGAGGGCACAGCCAGCTCCACCCTAGATCCTTGAGAAAATAGAGTCTAAGGGATGGAGTCAATAGTGTGCCTATATATGAAAACAAGGGGGAAACCCCCAAAAAAGGGCAACGACAAGGATCAATAATCTTTGCTAATTGGGCAAATAGGCCCCTTTCAAAGTGGTGTCCTCTTATATTTAGCAAAGGGGAGAGCAACTGTCCCTCTGTATCCCAGCATAGTGTCTTTTCCAGTGCCTTTTCCAGGTAGTGTCTCTTCCTGTATTTTTTGTTATTGTGAGCCCTTTGGGAACAGGGAACCATTTATTGATTTATTTTACTATGTAAACTGCTTTGTGAACTACGTTTGTTAAAAAGTGGTATACAAGTATTCTTATTCTTCTTTCACATTTTTGTCTCACTGTTGAATTTACAAATCAATCTTATTATCCCCATATTGCAGATGGGCATGACTGAGGCTTAGAGAGGAGTCACTTGCCTAATGCCACCTGGTGAATTCATGGCAGAGGTTGTTATTGTTATTATTGTTATAACAATAACAATAACATACTGTGAAACCCAGAAATGCAGGACTTCAGGGATTCCTGCTGTCCCTGTAATGAAACCAGAAGTTCCGCACTGCCACGTTTCACAGCAGTGCTTGCGGCACACAGTAAGAAGGGAGTTATTTGCTTCTTGTTCCAGCAAGCAGGAAGCAGTTCATTGGGGCTTGAATTGGTAGCTGGTTGGAGGGAGCCAGCGGTAGCAGTAGACTCAGAGTGAAAGGCACCCCTTGAACCCCTCGCAACCCATGTCAGGTGGCCTCATGGAAGGGCCAATGGTTCTCATAACCCTGTGAAGTAGACTAGGCTGAGATCATCCAGGGTCACCCAGCAAGCAGGAACTTGAGCCATGGATAGGGCTACTCCTACACCCTAACCACATTGCTGCACTGATTAACGCTGTCAATAAGCTAAGGGTAGAAATGCAGTCTACTCCAACAGATACTAGGCTTAGACCATCCAGAAGGAGAGGCAGATCTAAGGGAGGGCAAAGCTCTAAGTTTTGCAAGAAGCCTGACCTTGCAGTGGAAATCACTCCTTTCCTGCACCGTTTTAGCCACTCCTCACAGGGAAAAGCAACATCTTGGCGTTGCTTACTGGCTACAGCAGCAAGGGAGAGGAGGGATTTACATGACAGGGTAAGGCTTCTTGCAACACTTAGAGCTTTGCCCTCCCTGTAGATCTGCCTCTGTCCAGAAGCTTCATGCATGTGCACAGTTCCTTCTGCACCAGAAAAGGCTAGCAAGGACACACTTTCTGGTAGTCCACAATGCAGGATCCTTGCCTTGGATCCTGGTCCAAGGGTCCAGGTTCCTGGCAGGTTTCTCTGCTGCATGTTGCTGTAGGCCCTACAGGAAGTGCTGTTAAACAACAGCAGCTGAAATCCAAGTACCAAAGCCAAGAATTCGGAGCACAGTGTTTGTTTTGGGTTGTGGTTTACGATCCCTGACAAACAACAAGAGATGTGTTGATGGATGTTTGGGGGTGGGGGTGGGGAAGGCACCATAATTTCTCGCAATTATCTCAATTTTGGGATTACAGACATGGGTGACTCATGGGAAGAGGAGACTATAGTATCTTTGTTTGAGGATGTCTCATACCTGAAGATCCAGGAATGTGAGATACTGCACAAGTTGGCTGCAAAGTTTGTTAGGGTTGGCTGCAAGGAACCATCAGAATGTGAGATGCTTACCTTGATAGCAGTAACCACAACACTGCAAATTCCAGAAAAGTCGCTACATTCAACCCCATTACAGTTATTCATTTCACTTTCAGCCACACCCTTCCTCCTATAGAGGCTGGGGACAATGTACAGTATGTGCCTCCAGCCTCTTCCTTATCCTCCACGTACGACCCTGTGAGGTAGGTGAGGTGGGGACAGTCGTGAATGGCCCAGTGTTGATTTATGACGTTGTGTCTCACTGAGGGCGCAATCCTAACCAACCTTCCAGCACTGGGGTGAGGGCAACGCAGCTCCATGGCAAGGGAACAAACATTCCCTTACCTTGAAGAAGCCTCTGTGCCTGCCCCTTAACTGCAGGATGTAGCACATGCCCCACTGGCACAGCGATGATAGTGCTGGAAAATTGGTTAGGAAAAGTGCGCCTTGAATCTGCCTACTGAGTCTGGACCTCAGTCCAACCGGTTCAGTATTGTCCCCATGGACTGGCCGTCACCTTCCAGGATTTCAGAGAGTGTCTTTCCCAGCTTGACCTGGAGACGCTGCCTGGAATTAACCTGGATCTTCTGCCTATAAAGCAGTGACTAAACCACTGAGCTACTACAGCCCCATCCCTGTCCTGTGCTGAATTTCATGGCTAGACATGCTTTTGAATGCCTGGCTCAACATCTAGCTCAACTGTACTACACTTCCGTAGCAGTGATCACATAGCAGTAATAATAAGTAGATAATACTTCTCCAAGGCCTAAACCTGCATGATTCCTATATTCTAGAACTGTATGACGTAGCGTAATAAAAGTGCAAGGACTCTACAAGATCGTCAAGTCCAGTCCCTATCACTGCAGGCAGTCCACAACGACAGCATTCCTGACAGATGGCCACCCAGGCTGTCCAATGATGGAGAGTATTGTCTTCTGCGGCAGACCTTTCAACTGCCAAACACTTTGTACCACCGGGAGGTTCTTTGCCCTGGTCCTGCCACCTAGAGGAATCACAACCAAATCTGCTCCCTCTTCCACATGATAGCCCCAGAAATTTACATAATCATGTCACAACCATCTCTTCTCTAAATTCAGCATGCCCAACTCCTTCAACCTGTCCTGCCTCCACTTCCCCTCCTCCTAGTCCCTGGATTGGAACAGGAAGAGGGGTATGAAGCAAAGTGGAAATGTGGAGGAGAAGAGATGGTCCAGCAGTCTTCTCTCCTCCGCACTTCCTTTTCTGCTCCGCCCCACTTCCTTTTCCTTCCTTTCCTGTTTCAGTGACTGGGAGGAGTAGATGCTGGCACATCAGCAAGAAAGGGGGGACAAACATCTGGCACTTTCACTTACTCCACATATTTGAATGGTGTAGCCTGCGCATGCACACTAGGACAGCGGGTCGCTGAGCTCAGTGGGAGCTGGCAGCAGTTCTCCTCCACCTAAGCCTGGTGCTGGTGCAAGCCGGGCGCAATCTAGTGCTCCTTTAGCCAGAGAAGCTTGCAGAATACAGGCATGCCCAGGTCCGTTCCAGACCCCACCATGGAAACCTGAAACTATGGATACTGGGGATGCCTTTTTAAAGATAGGGGAACATCAGTGGATTTGCTGCAATGGGGTAAAGAAAAGAGAGTTGTTTAATGATCCCCTATCTTTTTAGTAGGAGTGGATACTGAATCAGTGGATACTGGGGCACACCTGTATTGTTGTTTTCAGCCCCACCCCCTGACCCACCGGAGCCTGCTGGCCTCTACCCCTTGCTCCACTTATGTACTACAGATTTGGAAGTCAAATTTGGCAATCAACAAGTGGCACCAACTTCAAATCCCTGCAAAAAGCCTCCTGCTCCACAGAGCAAGAGAACAGAGTCTGCAGCAGGCACAAATATCTGCCTCCATTCCATGTCCGAAGACCTGCCTTTGAATGGGTGCCATAAACAGAGATAGCCTTTCTCAAGGTTCTATCTACCTCCCAGCTCAGATGGGTGCTCTGAACAGTCACAAAATAAATCCTCCACTCTTTGGCAGGGCAACCATCCCCTGAGCTTGCTGGCTAGCAGCGAAAAGTACCATTCCACTCCAGGGGATGGAGTGGTGAGTCAGACTTTAATGGCGCCACTCCAGGGGGTGCTAAATCCAGGGATGAGTGTAGGAGAAAGGAGGAGAGGGAGGGAGGGGAGGGGAGGGAGGGAGGGGAGGGGAGGGACAGAGAAAGAAAACCAGTCAGTTTCACTGAGCTACTGGTGGGAAATTGAATGCCACGTGAATTAAATTCAAAGTAGATAATTATGTATGATTAATTTTCTGACTAATGATTGCACCTGGTACAGAAGCTTTATGAATTTTCATGCTGCAGCTTGTGATTGAAAACCAAATCGGGTCAATGTTTCTTAACAGATGGTTGTTTACTTTGGAGTTCCAGTTGCAAGTGACGCACATGCTTTCCCCACATTTCATTGCCATTTGTCGCCCTGTCTGTGTGTGCACTACACTTTACTCAACGCCGCAGATTGAAATCTCCGTGGTAGAGATGGCAAGGACAGAAATAGACAACCAGGGCATAATCAAAGATGTGTGCTGGCAGTGATTCTGCAGAACTGCGGAAAGAAAAATGCAGTATTAGGCACCAAATGGGTGGGGGAGGAAGCATTTAAGTGCAGAATCTCATGTCCTAAGAATCAGTATTTTTAAAAAAGAAAGTTTCTAGCCCTCTTGACTGCAGAACAATGCCTATTGTAATATGAGCCAAATGGATCAATAAAATTGACAGTGGTTTGGGGTCTTGAGGCTTAACAAATTAGCAAAACCAGAATAGACGAGGCACGACAAAATTGCAGAAACAAGATGGCAGCAAAAATTGCAGGGGAAAAATAGAATCAATTAGGTCAAAACTGCAAATATGTATAATGTACACAAGATACAGAACTGACTGTCCTTGATGCACATTCTGCACTGAAAGTGTTAATTTTGCAATCTGCATTAAATGATACACTTCAGAATTTGGATTTCCTGGGCACAAAATTTTAAAATTTTGGAGATGAGAAGTCCAACCCTAAACTCCTCGTGTGATAATGCAGCAGCAGCCACATGGCAATGTTACTGGCACAAGTCTGTGTGGACCGATGAAGGCAGATTGGGGCCGGGAAGGGGGTTAGGATTCAGCCGGAACTGCTATGCTGGCCAATCCACCCTCAACCCCACCCCTGTGGCTAACCCATTCATCCCGCCTCCACCCCTTTCCAATCCCCTCCTGCTCCCTATGCAGTCTTACCTATGCACAGGTCATGGGCATCCCTGGTCCACTGCTCCAGGTGCTCAGCTGCTCCCTGCTCCCAGTGATGGGCACCACCAGCGTGTCGCTGTCACATTCCAACTGAAGAATAGGATTGGGCAACGTGTATGCATAGCTTGGGGTATGAGCCAGCTGAAGTTAAGAAAGATGCTTAACTTTGCTTTAAATCTCTCTCATTCAAATAAACGACAGTGCAAGCCTAGGCATGTCTACTCAGAAGTAAGTCCCATTGTGTTCAGTGGGGCTTACTCCCAGGAAAGTGTGTATAGGATTGTAGCCTGAGATTCAAAGAAGAGTCACAGCCAATCCTAAATAAAATTCCCAGGCGGTGATGCAGCAGTGCAGGCTGCATTGCATCCCACGTTTTGGCTGCTGGAGGTCTCCTTGGGATAAGGGGACATTTGTCCCCTTGCCCTGGAGAAAGCCACAGCTGCCACAATGGTCAAGCCAGATCTGCACATTGCTAGCCCAACTCTGAATTGATCCATGCAGGCGGATTTAGCCTGGGAAGGGGCTGGGAAGCATGGGGAGCACGTCAGTGCCTCCAGTCCTGCCTCTTCGAGCCCAATTTTTAATATAAACTGTAATATGATTAATTGGGCTACAGAAATCAAGCTTGCCTGAGTGGTAACCCTGAAGTTCATTTCTAACTGATTCTTTCACAGGATTCCTTCTGCTTGGGAAGGAGTTGACAAAATCCACGCACACCCAAATTAGCCTTGTCACTCCGAAGGGTCTCAGAAAATTGTTGTCAGTGTTTGTATATTTGAAATGACAAATAGGACCTTATGAGAAGGACTCTGCTTTTGGGCCATAGGAAAAACCCATGGCCAATTCTCCCAACCAGATTGGCATGCCTGGATGATCCATTCTTCAGAATTCAGAATTGAGTGAAGCAGTTGTGTGCATCCTGATTTCGTCGGCTTGCCCCATCTTTCTTTCCTGTGGCTGCTGATATCCTTAAAGCCAAGCCAAGCCACTTACCAATGCAATTTGTAAAGAGAAGCATTTTGGAGGTAAGGGGATGGGGACAGGGTTGGGCTTTCTCCCAGGTGAAAATTGCCTGATCTGTTAACTTCCCTTCCCTTCAGTAGCTCTCCAGTAGCACCTCTCCCATCTATATTCAAAGTAGTCCAGGAAGAAGCAGCAGACAGAAAGACTTGCCAAAATATGGACTGTATAATAAAAGATTATTATTCTTTACTACACCATCTCTCAATTCAGGGTGCAATTCTAAACTGAGTTAGGCCAGCATAAGCAAAGCCAGCAAAGTTTGGATGGCACAAGGGACACCGTAATGTATGTTTGGACCACTCTCAGAGAGGCCAGCACACTGACATGATCCATCCTCCCTGACTCCGGGAGTAGTCCAAACACACAGAGGCGCAGGAAGGGTGTAGCTCGGGGTGGCGCGAGCCATGGGCGCCGGCAGCGGCGGGGCAGCGGGGCACCATTGCGCGGAGTCTGCGGACTAACCTGCGCATTGTCTGACCCACCTGCTCTCCCGGGTGTCCATTCCACTCCAAAATACAGCTATTCCAGGTGCAGGGAGGCGTGGCTGGGCGACGCACGGGGCGGGGTGACATGCTGGGGGCACGGTTTCGTCGCCCTGCCATGGGCGCACTCGGGGCTCCGTTCGTCCCTGCAAACACAATGTATGGTGGCCAAACTTTGCTGGCTTAGCTTATGCCAGCCTAATGGATGGCCAGCCCTAGTAGCCATTGAGAGACTGGTTACCCATGAATTTGTCTCATCCCCATTTAAAGCCACCCAGACTGGAAGACATCACCACATCAGGTGGCAAGGAATTCCACAGCCTTTTTGAAGAAGTACCTCCTCTTCCATTTCAGGCCAGTCAGTTTTATTGGATGGCCCTTGGTTCTTGTATTTTAAGAGAGGGACAAACACTTTTCTCTAGACACCCTCCCCTCACTATGCATATTGGTATAGGTTTCAATCAAGCCCATTGAACCTCAGACTGAGCCCAGAAACCTTCACCCATTCCTGACTAGGAACACCCTCATCTCTGCCCCTGCTGCCAATGTATTGATACCAGAGCATGCTCCGAGAGCCACTGATGAGCATGCTGCACCACTGGCAGTTTGCACCACTGGCCCAGAAGTGAGTCACAGCATTCAGGTTTTTGCACCACCTTAAAGGGCTTTGCATTGCCGGAGTGTGAGCTCAGTGCAAGGCCCAGGCAGGATTGGGCCATTCAGGGCATTATCGTTTTCTTGGAGGCATTCCACCTGAGCATTTGGATCTTGGTCCATTATTTTCACAGTCCTATGGGTGTAATATCCCACCCTGGCACCTGGAACAGTGACGTCATGATGTGTGCAAGGCAGTCACTTCCAGGTTCTCCTTGGAGGGCAGAGGGACACTGCTGTGGCTTGACGTGCCCCGTTCCTTTTCCAGTGGAGGCTGGTAGCCTCCACAGAAGATGGAACAGGGCAGGCAAAGTCAATGGCACCCTGTCCTCCAGGGAGAACATCTGGGTTCTCCCTAGAGGGCAGGGTGCCTGCTGCTGTCACTTGTGGTACACACTCCTTTGGAGCTTGGGAGCCTCCACAGGAGAAGGAACAGGGTGCGCGGGAACCCGGAGGTGACTGAGCAGTGCCTAGTAGCAATCATGCAGTGGCGTCTCTACAGGGAGGGCAGAGCTCTAAGTTTCGCAAGGAGCCTTACCCTGTCATGTAAATCCCTCCTCTCCCTTGCTGCTGTAGCCAGTAAGCAACACCAAGATGTTGCTTTTCCCTGTGAGGATTGGCTAAAACGGTGCAGGACAGGAGTGATTTCCAGTGCAAGGTAAGGCTTCTTGCAAACTTAGAGCTCTGCCCTTCCTGTAGAGACGCCACTGCAATCATGGGGCCCCCAGCATAGCACTCAGGCACATGCGACGTCCAGAGATGATCCCTGACCTTCCCAACAGATTCTGGACCCCTGAATTGGTGCAAGTTGGCCGATGCCCCCCTCCTTCGCCTCTTCTTCCACTTCTGCCACCGTGTAAATGATTAGCAATAAGAGATGTTCTGAGCTGTGTTGCAAGTGGAATGATTACATCCTAGTGAGGGGAGCTACCCTCAATGAGCAGCTGAGGAGCCCTCCCACCACCCCTGCAGGCCCAAGTGGCAAGTATGACACGTGCATTAATGTCCTCTGGAAAATTCCATCCTATTTCAGCTGATAGAAAACACCAAGTCAAACAGGATCATGCAGGATGCAAATAACTATGAATTACTGATGGATTGATAACTAAGGAGCACCAATAATTCATTTTATTACTCTTGCATTATCAGTGCAGCATATCCAGCAGTTCATTCCGCCAACTGTAATGCACCTGCTCTGAATGGTTTTTAAAGCTCCTGTTTCCCTGTTGCGCTAAATCATGTAATTGAACTACTGATCAGATGGGTTAGCTGATGGCACTAAGCTGCTGAGGTACGGTGGCAGCCAGAGTACTAATTGCAGGGGAGAAATGCTGGGAGAAAGGCAGGTCTTTTCCTAGTGCTTCTGGAGAGCTGGCTGGACTGAATGGCGTTCTGTTTTTATGTTCTTCTATCCATGGCATGGACTGGCCTCAGATCAGAAGCCCCTTGAATTTAGATAAGATACAAAATTCCAGGAAGCCATTCTATGACTGGATAAAGAAATAATTGTAGAAGAGAATGAAAGATAATGCTTATATAGAAGATTTAAATTTAGGAAAGTGAATGTAATCCCATTTAAATTTAAATTTAGGATTTAAATTTAGGAAAGTGCTGTAATCCCATTGCTTGGTTTTTCCTTGTGTGTGTAACCAGTGGTGTCATCTACTCTCTCGCAAGCCGGAACGCTGGGCGGGACTTGAGTGATTGACAGGCCGTCGTTTGACTTCCGGTTTCTTTGCGCGCCCCGCGCGGCTTTCCCTCGCCTCGGAGGGGGCGCCTGCTCGCCCAGGCACCCGGCGCGCCCCCACCCATCCCCCCTGGCGAGCAGGCGCTCCCTCCGAGGCGAGGGAAAGCCGCGCGGGGCGCGCGAAGAAACCGGAAGTCAAACGACGGCCTGTCAATCACTCAAGTCCCGCCCAGCGTTCCGGCTTGCGAGAGAGTAGATGACACCACTGTGTGTAACCTGTGTAACCCCTTTTCCTTATGCATACCAATTGCCCTTACCTTTATTCCTAATTCAATAAATAACACTGAAACATGAAAGAGAAGCCCCCAAGGCAGGGCTGTGCAAGCCCTATGCCCACTGCCAGCCCATCCATGAGGCCATCTGATGTGGGTTGCAGGATGCACCAGCCACAGATTGCACAAGGGGGTGTTGCGTTTGGGTTGCCTTTTGCCCTGAGTTGGCTTCCACCACCTCCGTCCAACTGCTCCCTGCTCTCTCAAGTGAGAAGCCGCTAATTACCCCCCTTACCATCTTCCTCTGTGCTGTCGTGAAACTAGAGGTGCTGGACGTCTGGGTTTGATAACTGCAGGGCCGGCCTTAAGCCAGTGTGGCCTCTGTTGTCACATTAGGCCCTGCACAGTGGTGTCATTCAAATGATTTAGGAACAGGAACTCACTTTTGATTGGCACTTGTCGGGAACCCGGAACCAGCCACAGAGCCTGTTAGGATCCGGAACGCCCGTTCTGGTCCGTTCCCCCTGAATGACATCACTGGTCCTGCGTAAATCAGTGGGGCCAGTGAAGTGGCTGCTTACTGGGCTATCCCATCTGGCGCTGCCTCTAAAATGATCCCAAATGGCAGTGACGTCATCACATAACTGCATACCTTTGTGCACCGCACCACAAATGCTCTTCTTGCCACGGCTGTATAATGAGTGGGGGGGGACCTGTGGGGACGGTGGGTAGCCCCTGCATTGGGCCCCACTGCTCCTGGGACCAACCCTGGACAACGACACCCAAGAAACACAATACGGTCATCATTCCCAGGTTTGTTCAACTGGTGGCTCCCTTGACGTTCTGGGCCATTGGCCATGGCTTCCATTAGGGCTACAAATGCTTAGGGCAGTGGCTTTTTTTTTAATTCTGTGGCTCCCCTGGCTGGTTTCTGCGGCTCCCTGGGGAGCTATGGCTCACAGTTTGGGAACCAGGGCAGCAAGGGTTTCAGGTTTTTTTGTAGCACAAAGGTGGCGGACCCGAGGCAGCATCAGGTGGCATTCTAGGTTGTGCTGCCCTTGCCCCTGCCCCTGCCCCTGCCTGAGTGCCCAAGGAACTGGCAGCCACCAAAGTAGATTGCATTGGGCTAAACTGATCCAGTGATCCCTGAGGCTGGTGAGCATTAAATGTTTCCATGCAGGGTCTGCAGCTCATTTCCAGAGAACCTGTTTTGCATGCAGAAAATCCCCAGTTCAGTTCCTGGCAGCACCTCCGGATTGGGCTGGGAAAGACCTTTGTCTGAAAATCCTGGAGAGAAGCAGCCAGTCATGGCTGACAATACCGAGCTCAAACGACCTCTGATGTGACAGGACAAGTCAGCTTCCAAAGGGGGTATGTTGCGCACATAGCGGCAGAAGGTCCTGAAGAAGGTTCTGCAGTCTCCAGAGGAAAGGAACGCAGGTACCCAGCCCAGAGTGACCACTGAACATTAGGCCCAAACTAGGTGCCCAAAGGTTCTGACTCCAGTGGAAGGTAGCTGTGCACAAATATGCACACATGTATTGAAGACTGTTGTGCAAGCCCTGCATCTTGTTATTCAATATGCAGGAGGTGCCAATTGGCCTTTCGTTAATGCACCCTGGCACACTCGCTCCATGCTTCTAATTTAGCAACTGTATTGAAACCGCTGCAGTGCAGGCATTATCTCTTGTGTTCGGAAGGCATCTCTTTCACCTTATCATTGCATTGTGAAAAGGTGTTGGCCTCATCTGACCTGGGCCATTGCATCAGCCGAGGCCTTTCCTTTGAAGAATTCCTGCACAGTAAAGGTGAAACGGTATCCAGATGTACCCAGACCCATTCTTGGCCCAGGTGCAACACAAGTTGGCAGTGAAGTATTCTTTGATAGGATAGAGTGGTTGGGAGGGAGGCTAAACTGCTTGCAACTGGGATTCACAACCTAAGCCTGCCCCTGCACCGCCAAAAAGGTGTGTGCTGCATTTTATGGTGGTGATGGTTGCTGGGTGACACAAAGCAAATGGGAAGTAATAAACTACGAATATGTTTGGAGATGTCTGAAATGGGGCAGGGGTGTTTCCAAAAAGCAGGGATAAGCTCTGATGTATCCAGCGGCGTCATGCAGCCGGAATGCTGGGCGGGAGGAACGGGTGAGCAGCAGCCTGCCCATTGCATACCGCTCCGTTTCACTGTCTTCCCTGCCCCCAGGTGAGTGGAGCGGTACGCTGCCGCTCACCCGTTCCTCCCGCCCAGCGTTCTGGCTGCATGACACCGCTGGGTGTATCCCATTGCTGCTGGATCTGCCCCTCCTCACTCCCCAAGTTCCTCCACAAGAAGGCCTGGTTCCAATCCCTCCCCACCCATGATCTGTTCCCCTACCCCCCTGCTGCCTTACCTGCTCCTGAAACATGGAATTGAAAAATAACCCCGATAAATAGAAAGGGTGAATTTGTGTGGTGGCCGATGCACATTTACTCAGGAGTAAGTCTCACTGTGTTCAGCAGGACGCACTCCCAGGAAAATTTCCCAAGGCTTGTAGCCTTCATGTAACACGAGTGATTTATTGTTTCTCAGACATCCCTTGCAAAAGGCAACGGTCTAGAATAGTGTTTCAGGCAATGGTCTAGAATAGGCTGGGACCCACTAGGTGGGTCATGAGCCAATTTCAGGTGGGTCACCTACCTTAAAAATATGAGAAGATGGGACGCTGGAATGTGGGAGGTCTGTGTGGTTGTTTTGCTTGTGTCAAGGTTTTAAATAGGCTTTTTTTCTTTCTGATTTACTTTGCTGTGGCTGAGAAATAATACAACGTATTGCTGCATTCTCAGGAAAGCAGCAGGCTCTGAAATTACAATGATAGCAGACCATGACATCACTTCTGGTGGGTCCCAGACAGATTGCCACTGTAAAAAGTGGGTCCTGGTGCTAAAACGTTCGAGAACCACAGGCCTAGAATAGGGGCATTCAAACTATGGCCTATGGGCAGGATCCCTCCCCTATTGGGATTCTGCAAACCGAGCAGTGAAGCCGTGGGCTTACCTGGCCTGCCTGCCACACTGTAGGTAAGCTGGCCACTCAGAGATTTTTGGTTCAATGTGTGTGCGTGTGTGTGGGGTGAGTCTAGGGAGAAGCCACCCCACTCCTGCTCACTTTAGTTCACGGTCACTGCCTTGTTTTGCAGTCAAGGTACTGCAGTAGAGGAGATTGCAGTGCTGTTGCTCCTCTCACAGGCTGGTGGCCACCATTCCCCCCCCCATGCCCTACAAAACAACATTATTCTAAGCAGACATGTCATGTAGCGGGTACGCGGGGGTACGTGCGTATCCGTTCCTAGGATTAGGGCTGGCCCCACCCATTCACCCACTCACTCATCGACTCTGTCGGCACTCCGCCCCACCCCCTGCAACGTTTGAGTTGCCTGCACGTTTGAGTTGCCTGCACGTTCTCAGAGCCAGGCAGGCAGGCAGGAAGGCAGGCAGGCAGGCAGGCAGCGGAGTGAGAGAGACCGACGGCGGCAGCAGCGTGAGCAGGTAGGCTGCCTAGGGCTCCCTCCCGAGGAGGCGCGGCGGTTCCTGGGGGGGGAATCGGTACCCCGCGCAGTTGTCCCGAAGAAGGCCCGGGACTCCCGGGCCTTCTCCCGGGCCGCCGTGCAGCCTACTAAGGAGGCGCGGCAGTTCCTGGGGGCGGTTCCTGGGTTCCTGCTATGACCTCACTTCCAGTGGGCGGGCCCCAACACAAGTGCCAATCAAAAGTGAGTACCCGTTGCTAAATCATTTAGATGCCACTACTGATTCTAAGGCAGCGGTTCCCAAACTCTGCGGGAGTTTGGGAAGTGCTCTAAGGGCGCAATCCTCACCTGGCAGGGAATGGCAGTGATGTGATCGCCAGGATCGCATCCCTGCTGGCAACATAATAGGGCTGGGGATAGCAACGGGATCGCGAAACCAGAAGTGGGTTGCGATCTTTTTTCTAAAGTTTTGGGATGCATGGGGACCCCTGCAGGGGGGATTGTGGGGCTCCCCGACCTCCAAGGATGCTGAGTTGGGCAGCAGTAAGTTCCCCCAGCCCCATTATGTTGCCAGCAGGGATGCGATCCTGGTGATCACGTCACTGCCATTCCCTGCCCCGCCCCTTAAGGGGAAAGACACAGGGCTTTTCAGGCTGGGGCCCCAGTTTAAAACCCCTGTTCTAAGGGGAACAGAGGCAGAGTGGCAAGCATTGCCAGAGACTCTTGGCCCATCTCTGATGCTGCTTCTCCTCTCACTTGCTGGAATAAAAGGGGAAGAGAGGAACAGGAAGCAACTATGACAGTCGAGTCCACTGCTCTCTTCTCTTTCACTGCTGTTCTGCTCCATTCCCCTCTTCCCTTTGGAATCGCAGAAGCACTATTGGTGGAGCTGGGCAGGTGGACAGAGGCAGGCCCTTCTCCTCAGTGCATCACCTGAGGTGCCTCAGTCCATCTCATTGTCAGTCTTGCACTTTCTTGGAACCACGATGATGACCCAGGGGCAGAGCGCCTCTAAAACCTTTTAGACCAGGTTTGGATGTTGCTTAGGCAGCTGGGAGCCTTGGTCATCCACGGCAGCTATAAGTAGGCTGCAGAGGCGGATCTAAGGGGGGGCAAATCTGTAAGTTTTGCAAGAAGCCTTAACCCTGTCATGTAAATCCCTCCTCTCCCTTGCTGCTGTAGCCAGTAAGCAACGCCAAGATGTTGCTGTTCCCTGTGAGGATTGGCTAAAACGGTGCAGGAGAGGAGTGTTTTCCACTGCAAGGTAAGGCTTCTTGCAAAACTTACAGATTTGCCCCCCCCCTTAGATCCGCCTCTGGTAGGCTGGGCTTCCCTGTCCCTAGATAGTTGTGCCTCCTACTTCTTCCCACCCAACCAGCTTCCCTGGATTGCCGCCGGCACAGCAGCTCAGTCCAGCAAGGAGTCCAACTCTCCATTACAGCCAGCAACGCGCTTTGGATTTGAACAGAGTCCTGGTTGCCTCTCTTAAACAAATAACCCCCTTTTTGTCAGTTTTATTACCATTCCACTGCCAAGTCAGCCGTGCTTAGTTCAAGATCTGGCTAACAGCAGGAATTCCCTCACAGGGATCTGTGGCGACCAGCTGGGAAGAAGCTGCAGGGTGTGCTTAGCATCTGTTTGTGGTTAAATTCATTCTGTAGGTCAGGTGAGGAGACGCATCCAAGGAAGCCATGGGGGGGGGGTGGGTGGGTGGCAGGAGCTAAGCTAGAGAAGTGGAAGGGAAGGCTTTTCTGGGAGGGCAGGAAGGGCACTGCCATGCTGGACATCACTTGGTTGTGATTGGCATGACCTGCTACAAGGGCTCACATTGGGCTTGCTGCTAACCAAAAGCCTGGGCTACGTCTCAGGGTTCTCAAGGTGTTCAAACTCAGGAGCATGCTATTTTCGGTAGGGGTCCTGTATTTGTTCTTGACTGGCTCATACAGCTTCGCAGTGCTGTTGTGGTTCCCAGCCTGGGTCCACTAGCATAGCTGCAGTTGGGGTGTGTGTTAAGTACTGCAGGTGCTACAATGCACAGTGTAAGTGGCCTCTCCCATGCCATTGGAGCCATTCTGGACAGCATTGGCATCCCAGCACAGAATGGCTCTGAATGCAAGTGGGGGGGGCACTTACACAGAACATTGGGGGCACCTGCAGTACCTATTGCTCTGCCCCCTGCAGCTACACTACTGCCTAGGACCCCAAGACACCAAATCATTCTTCTACTCCCTCCAATCCTTAGCTTACCAGGGCTCCACTCTCTGCAAGGCCTGGAGACAGTAGGGATGCTGCCATTCCGGGTTCTCAGCTGTGAGTCTGGTTCGCCTTGGTGCCCAACAGAACTCAAAGCAGAATCAATGCAGCTCTTCAGACAAAACTGGATTCATTTTTATTTATATGGGTAGCAATATTTCCCCCAGGACTGCAACCCAACAGCAATCCAGCTCAGTGATTTTTGCACTGTGATTTAGCTCTCCTCTGCTGATCCACACACAATGGTTGGGAGCAGGCACTGGGACTGTGTTACTCCTCGCCCTTTCAGTTACCATGTGGGAAGGAAGTTCAGGCCAAACTGCCCTTCCTACCTTGTTTCAAATATAAGAATTCTGAAGGGAAACTCATGCCTGGACTTTTGACCATTCTGTAGCTTTCCCCATGACAAGCCCCTCATGTAAGCAAGAATACATTATGCATTCAAGAAGACAAGAGAATCACCTTGCTGAAATTAACATAAGAACATAAGAAGAGCCCTGCTGGATTAGGCCAAAGGCCCTTTTATCTATTTTAACTCTCCCAACCCTCAGTTTTAGCGGATGCCCCCTGGTTCTGGTGTTTTGAGAGAGGGAAAAGAACATCCCTCTATCGACTTTATCCCTTCCATGCATAATTTTGAAAGTTTCAATCATGTCCCCCCTCAGGCGCCTTTTTTCTAGACTGCAAACCAAACGCTGCATTCTTTCTTGCAAACCAAGAGCCCCAAACGCTGCATTCTTTCTTCATAAGGGAGGTGCCCCAGCCCCGTAATCATTTTTGTTGCTCTCTTCTGCACCTTTTCCAGCTCCACTATGTCCTTTTTGAGATGCGGTGACCAGAACTGGACACAATATTCCAGGTGCGGCCTTACCATTGATTTGTACAATGGCATAATAATATTGGCTGTTTTATTCTCAACCCCTTTTTTAATTACCCCAAGCATGGAATTGGCCTTCTTAATTGCTGACGCACACTGGGTCGATACCTTCATTGAATTGTCCACCAGCATCCCAAGATCTCTCTCCTGAGCTGTCACAGACAGCTCAGAACCCATTAGCCTATAGGTGAAGTTTTGTTTTTTTGCCCCAACGTGCATCACTTTACATTTGTCTATGTTGAAACGCATCTGCCATTTGGCTGCCCATTCCCCCAACTCGGAGAGATCCTTCTGGAGCTCTTCACAATCCTTTCTGGTTTTCACCACCCAGAAAATTTTTGTGTCATCTGCAAACTTGGCCACCTCGCTGCTTATCCCTGTCTCCAGGTCATTTATGAATAAGTTGTAAAGCACGGGCCCCAAGACAGATCCCTGGGGCACTCCACTTTTCACCTCTCTCCATTGTGAAAATTGCCCATTGACCCCCACTCTCTGTTTCCTGGCCCTCAACCAATTCTGGATCCATAAGAGGACCTGCCCTCTTATTCCCTGACTGTGAAGTTTCTTCAGCAGCCTTTGGTGGGGGACTGTGTCAAACGCCTTCTGAAAATCCATGTATATGATATCCACAGGTTCACCCACATCCACGTGCCTGTTGACCTTTTCAAAGAATTCCAAAAGGTTCGTGAGGCAAGACTTACCTTTATAGAAGCCATGCTGACTTTCCTTTAGCAGTACTTGTTCCTCTACGTGTTTTAGGATTTTATCTTTGATGACGCTTTCCACCATCTTACCTGGAACAGACGATAGGCTGACCGGCCTGTAGTTTCCAGGGTCCCCCCTTCTCCCTTTTTTAAAGATTGGCGTGATATTGGCTATCCTCCAATCCTCTGGCACCGTGGCCGTTTGAAAGGACAAGTTGCATACTCTAGTTAAGAGGTCAGCAACTTCGTTCTTTAGTTCCTTAATTACTCTTGGGTGTATACCATCTGGGCCTGGTGACTTATTTATATGTAGTTTATCAATTTGATCTAAAATATCTTCTTTATTAACCATTATCTGTTTTAATTCCTTAGTTAGGAAGGGCTGTTCGGGCTGTGGTATCTGGCCAAGTTCTTCTGCTGTGAAGACGGACGCAAAGAATTCATTTAATTTCTCTGCAATCTCCAAGTCCCCTTTTATCTCCTCTTTCCCTCCCTCACCATCCAGCGGGCCAACCGCCTCTCTGGCAGGTTTCCTGCTTCTAACATATTTGAAGAAGCTTTTATTATTCGCCTTTATGTTGCTAGCCATGTGTTCCTCAAATGCTTTCTTGGCCTCCCGTATCACCTTCTTACTTGTCTTTTGCCAGAGTTTATGTTGTGTTTATTCTCCTCACTGGGGCAAGACTTCCATTTACGGAAAGAAGCTTCCTTGCTCTTTACAGCTTCTCTAACTTTGTTTGTCAGCTATGCAGGCACCCTCCTGGACCTTGTCGAGCCCTTCTTTCTTTGCGGTATACACTTCCGCTGGGCCTCTACTACTGTTATTTTAAACAGCCTCCATGCAGCCTGGAGGGATTGGACTCTTTTTACCTTCCTTTCAATTTCTGTCTAACTAGCCTCCTCATCTGAGGGAAATCTGCCCTTTGAAAGTCAAGGGTTCTTGTGTCAGATTTGCTCTGCACTCTTTCCTGGACATGCATGGCAAAACCAATCGCAGCATGGTCACTGTTCCCCAATGGCATCAAAGGCTCTTAATAAACCATGCTGCTGTTTGCCAATTAACTGTGAATAGAAACGACCTTTAACCCGTACTGTGAAGCTTGGGCTTCCTTGAAATCACCAAAATTAAAAATGGCACCCCAGCATCTGATGCTTTATTCCGAGGCTGTACAATTTTTCCCTGTTGCTGCAGGAGATATACAGCCAGGTTGCTTTTGGCCAGCCTGTGAAAGTGGTGGCTAGGCTAGGAGGGGTCTCCTCAAAACCTGGGAGTTTCACTTTTACTTGGATTTGTTGTTAGGTCGGAAGCCAATACCTTTTGGAAACGTTTGTTAAACTTAACAGCCGTCCTGCCAGAAATTGCTTTCTGCAAGAGGTTCCTTTCCTGCCTGCAGCCATGAAAACATTAAATAAATAGACGTTGTGGGTTCTAACTGAACAGGGTAAGTGTCATGAAGTGAAAGGAATAAAGACTGAAAAGATAATTACAGCATGAAGAATCAACACACTAACCAGCAAAGGGACAGAGTAAACATCAGAACCATGAGCATGAGCCAGGGAGAGCCTGAGAAAAAGACTCCTCTTCCCTGCAATTAATCATCACAGGAATCTCTTCCAGGCCGAGCTTTATAAATGCGGACATGGGACTCGGCAGCCCATAATAAACACTTAATTGCCAATGGGTGGAGGTGAGTCAGATGCTTTGAGAAAAGGAAACTGACAGTCCAAACCTCTATGCATGTTTACTCGAGGGTGGAATCCAGAAGAAGGTAAGCTATGGTGGCCCACGAGGGCCAGGCTGCATTGAAGCCAAGACATTCTGCCATATTGTGGCTCTTCACGCCAAGACGCAAAGCAAGCGAATGACAAAATGTCTGAGGCATTCTGGAGCCTGCCGGATTTATTCCCGATGTAACTATTTGGACTAAACCAATAAACGGAAAGTAAATTTTCTACATGATCCTGCTTGTAACAAAAGGAAAAGATTAAGTACTGAGACCCTCAGATACTAAATAACTTGCCCCATCCTTTAAAACCCAAAGATAGTTGGGGCCTACGAAGCCCACTCACCTCAGTGCGCATTCAGAAGTCAAGTCCCATTGTGTTCAGTGGGACAGGACCGGGCACTGGATAGAGCTGCCAGCTCTAAGTGTGCAATCCTAACCTGGAGTTAAGCTGGCACAGTTGGGTCAGCAAAGTTTGGCTGGCACAAGGGCCACAGTAAAGTGTGTTTGGACCACTCTCCGAATCAAAGAGGCAGGCACACAGATGTGCACCATCCTGACTCTGAGACTGGTCCAAACGCACTTTACGCTGGTCCTTGTGCCTGCCAAACCTTTCTGGCCTAACTCCAGGTTAGGATTGTGCCCCAAGACTATTCCAAGAGATGTCCCCCCCCCCAATATGTCATGTTGGAAATTACTGGCGGTCCTGTAAAAATCTCCAGGATTGCTTTCCTGATTGCGCTTGAAGATGGATGCTGAGCCTTGAAGACTCCAAGCTCCTCCTGGTGGTTGGCAAACCTAGCGTAGGATTGCAATCTGAGAAAAGACCCCTTTGAGCGTTCACGGGAGGAGTAAGTGTTAAAGTTTCCTCCTGGCTTCCAAACAGGTCCCCACACCTAGCAATGGCATCTCAGCTGTGACAAACGTGCATGCAATGGGAGCCAGCAGGAGGACAGAGAGCAGCTCTGAACAAACATGTCAGTAATTTGTGGCCAGTTCTGGCACCATCACACACGGTGACATGAAATGATGACATCTGACTATGAAATCGCTGGTTGCTTGCCTTACTTAATGGCTCAAGCTTAATGAGGCAGATTCTTTTCCCCCTCTTGTGGGAAAGGAGGTGGAAAAAGGCATCCCCCGCTGGGAGACAGAAGGTGGCAAGTGTGCCAAAAGTCTCTCCGTTCATTCTTCTGATACCTCCTCGTTGCTTCAGAACAAGTTTAACAAGGTCCCAAGTCAACACCTGCTTATCTCCAAGCCAGCCTATAAAAACCAGAGGTTAACATGAACTGTGTGATTAACCAATTCCATAGCACACCAAAAAATCGCATCATAGCACAGAGCTGGAAAGGGCCCAAGAGTTCAACCCTGTACCACAAGGCAAGGCCAACTCCGGAGGGCTCAGATGCCAGGAAGCCAATGTGTTGAATCCTAAATTTGACTGCCTACAATGAGAAAGTGGTCCAATGTTGCAAAACATCCCATGAACTCAATAATGCCCTTGTTTCAGTGGGGAGCCTGTAACTCAGTCTCAGAGCACCTGATTTACATCCAGAAGGTCCCATAGACATCATAGACATAGACATCATAGTCCCATAGACATCCCTGGCATCATCACCAGGAAAAACCCCTTCTGAAACCCTGAAGGGAGGCTGCCAGTCTGGGTAGACAATACTGAGTTAGGTGGAGCAAGTACTTGACTCGAGGCCCAATCCGATCCAACTTTCCAGCACTGATGCAGCCTCGCCAACATCAGTGGCATTCCTACAAGGGGGGGCTGCAAAACTGTTGCAGGAGCCTGAGCTCTTTTGTAATGTCCCCCCCCGCCTCCAGAGCCATTCGTGGCTGGGAGACCAAAGCCTCTGAGCAGCAAATGGCTCTGGAGGCGAGCAGGAAGGGTCACGTCACACAAGAGCTCAGGCTCCTGCCACACGTAGCAGTGGCCATGTGGCAGTATTCTGCATCCTATGGTGGGAGGCGCACTTATGGAAGCCTCCTCAAGGAAAAGGAATGTTTGCTCCCTTACCTTGAGGCTGCACTGGAGCTGGAAAATTACCGTATTTCCCCAAGTATAAGACGCACCAATATATAAGACGCACCTTAATTTTGGGGCTGGAAATTTGAAAAAAAATGTTCGTTCGCTCCCCTTTCCTGGAGGGGCTGCTGCGTGTGGAGTTGTCCTCCCCTCAGCCCCAGAGCACAAAGCAACTGGGTGCACGTCGACTCCTTCGCCCTCAGCAGCTCAGCTCCTCCGGCTGGAGGGCTCTCCTCTGGCAGAGGACAGCTCGGCCCTTTAAGACAAGCGGGAGTGCGGAGAACCGCGCTCCCGCTTATCTCAAAGGACGGCAAGTGGCAGCGTTGCCACCGTGTCTTTCAGGGGATCGGATGCACGTGCATCCGATCCCCTGAAAGACCGGTCCTTTGAGACAAGTGAGAGCCCGGTTCTCCGCGCTCCCGCTCGTCTTAAAGGGCCGGGCCAGCACTGCCCCCAGGTATTTTAAGGGATCAGATGCACGGTCAACCAGTCCCGTGAAAGACCCGGCGGCAGTGCTGCCCCCGGCCCTTTAAGACAAGCAGGAGCACGGAGAACCGTGCTCCTGCTTGTCTCAAAGAGCCGGCGAGGGTGCACGTGCCTTGTATAAGACGCACCTAGTTTTTAGCGCCCCAATTGTTTGAAAAAAGGTGCGTCTTATACTTGGGGAAATACGGTAGTTAGGATTGGTCCCTCAGTAGAAGGCAGCTTTTTGTGTTTTAATTGTAGTGTGTTAGCACTGGTAGGTGTGAAGGACCCTCCATTTCCTAACCTTTGGTGCTTACCCAACCTTTGGTGCCAGGCAGTAGACTGGTGGGGGGGATGTCCCTCCCTCCCTGCCCACTCACCTCCCTGGCTTCTTCTCCTCCCACTGCCTGGATTTGATAAGAAAAAGGGAACGGAGCAGAAGTCGAAGGGTAGAATAGCAAAATGGGCATGCTGCTGCACAATGAAGCCGCTGCATAATTGCCAAGACATGGATGGAGACAGTTCTGGGAGAAGTTAAGTGGCGATTGGCCTTACCTAAGCCAAGAGAAGGCTTTGTGCTGTCCTTCTGACACATCCAAGAGGAATGACAGAGGCAGTTCTGGAAGAGGAAGAATCAAACGGCAGCTTGTCCCAGACAGGCCGGTGGAGGGAGCCTGTCTGTCTCGCCTCGCCTCTTCTTCTGATGCATCCAGAAGGAATGGCAGACAACAGTGATTGTGAAGCTGGAAATCTAAATACTGATGTCTAATGGCTCGCTCGCTCACTCGCTCCAAATAGTAGTTCTTGGCTGAGTTGGCTTGAAGGAAAATATTGCATTTGCTAGGGATCATCTAAGATCAGGGAAAGGTCAGGGAAAGGCCTCCGTCCCCTGGCCGTGCAGCCCTGATTTGGGCCACACGGAGTCCTCAGCAGGTACAAGTCCAAGGAGCCCATAAGAGAGGCTCCTGAGCGCTCCAAAGCTGCACTGAGTATCGTGCAGAGCCGCTGGCCTGGCTGTTCCGGCGCAACTTAGGATTGCGTCCTCAGTCACGTAAGGTGAACCAGGCATCACTGCAAGGCCCATCCATTATGAAGGAGAATCCAAATCTCTCTGGCACTCATTTGAATTCACAGGTCCTTGACAAGGGAGACTGCAAAAAGAAGAACAATTTGTTCATTCTTTGAATAACGAAGCTGAAAATTCATGCAAGTGACCAATTCAGAGGGCTGCTGTAGGATTTTTTTCTTGCATTTTCAAAGGGAGATCATCTGTTGTCCCAGCATGCCTTTGTCTCTTCTGAGATTTTCTGGGGGCTTCCTCAAGCCCTTTAAAATAGGAACAAACTGCACATCTGGGTGTCACATCTGGTTCACGCACAGAGAATATTTGTTGTATATTTGGACTGTGAAAGAATTCGGTGTAATTGAAAATCTCATGCACCACGTTACAAATCTTGGTTGTTTTTAATAAGAGTATTATTTTACTATTCCAGTCTGAATGTTGGTTGGTTGGTTGGTTGGTTGGTTGGTTGGTTGGTTGGTTGGTTGGTTGGTTGGTGTGTGTGTGTGTGTGTGTGTGTGTGTGTGTGTGTGTGTACAAGCAAAGCGTGGCTGGACAGGGTCATGTTATAGAAACTCGTTGCTGTGAACAATGACGGAGGAGCTTGATTTTTCTCTCTTCTCTCATTAGCAGATCTGCCAAATCCTCTGCCTGAGTGTCCAGATGTATTGTTAACTTGGTCCTAGCAAGCATCCTGACTTCCCCCGCTCCCACACACATCATTTCAAGGTTCAGCTAGAGTTATAGGGGATGTGCCTTGCTGCCAAGTTCTGTCCCAGCTTAGAAAGCCCCTGCAAATCCTATAAATTTATTCCGTGGGGATCTGACATCTTTAAGCTGCACCTTCCGGAGTTCTGACTTCCTTACAAAGAACATGAATCATAATACAATATCCTTACCACCGATCCTCCATTACATTTTGAGAGGGCAATCCTAACCCAGAATTAGGCCAGCACAGTTTGGCCAGCACAAGGGCCACTGTAGAGTGTGTTTGGACTACCCTTGGAGTCAGGGAGGATGGCACAGGTCTGTGTGCTAGCCTCTCTGACTGCGAGAGTTGTCCAAGCATACTTTATGGTGTCCCTTGTGCCAACCAAACTGTGCTAGCCTAACTCCAGGGTAGCATTGACCCTTAATTTTGTTACCTGGATCTTTCCTGCACAATCTGCAAGCGTGCACCCCTACAATATTTTGCCTCCTGACCAATGTGCATTTATCAGATGTAAGCACAGCCAGTGGGTGGTACTTCTCTCTGTGTGTGTGTGTGTGTGTGTGTGTGTGTGTGTGTGTGTGTGTGTGTTAGCATGCAAATTGTTTGTATGTCTTAATATTAGCAATGGAGGAGTGAACTCCATATCAATTCACAACCAGCTCTGTATTTATGAGTTTTCATGGCAAGCATTCAAAAGCACATTTCTGAGCAAGATCTCTTGGCTCATAATGTTGGTGCGTATGCACTGATGCTGCCTTCCAACTGACTGTTTTGCCAACTAGGAAGTTTCACCTTCCTGGTGAAACTCTTGGTTTCACCTGCCCGGCACCTACCATACAGCACCAGCCCTGGTGGAAAACTGCTTGGAAATTCAGCACCTTCCCCGACCCTGAAAAACAAGCACATCCAGCAACAGGAGAAGGATGGCAGCCACAAAACACTGTCATATGAAAAGTGCCATAGAACTGATTGACCCAGAGGCGTTTCTACAGGGAGGGCAAAGCTCTAAGTTTTGCCTTACCCTGTCATGTAAATCCCTCCTCTCCCTTGCTGCTGTAGCCAGTAAGCAACGCCTGTTCCCTGTGAGGATTGGCTAAAACGGTGCAGGAGAGGAGTGATTCCCACTGCAAGGTTCTTGCAAAACTTAGAGCTTTGCCCTCCCTGTAGAAACGCCACTGCCCAAATAGAGATGCTAGAGTTGTCTGACCAAGTATATGGTAATCAATGAGCATTTGGGAGACAGTAAGGACATCACATTCAAGAACGCCTGCACATGTGTCTTTTGAAGACAGAGAAGAGCCTTCCAGGAAACATGGTGCTCAATTTGTAACATGATTGAACATTTTGAGCTGGACACACTTGTATACTGAGTATACTGTTTAATGTTTAATGTATAATGTATAATGTATAATGGCCTGTTTGCCAGTTGTAATAGCCAGTTGAAGGGAGATTCCCATTTAAAATCAGTCGTGCTCTTACATGTGAGCCGTGCAGTGCGCAACCGCACAACTTGGTCTGAACCCTAACCGTACCTCGAAACCAGACCAGACTCTTCCAGTGAGAGCTGCTGAGGGTCGCATTGCCCCTGCTGTTAGATTCATAAAACAGGCTTGAACTTTGTGCAAAACATTTGACAGATGTCTGCCTGTTTGCACTGACCTACATATGCCCTAGTCCTCAGTACTCTTTCCAAGTGAAGGTGGAGAAATGTTTTGCTGCAGAGCTTTGTCAATTCACCAGTTATCAAAAGCTGGGTAGTGAAATCAACAAGGCGGTGGCAGGGGAAGGCTGCCCATGTGCCAAAGGGATGTACGCTCCAGCACTGGAGAAAGGTGAGTTTCAAATTCAGACTCAGGGGTGTCAAATTTGTTTCATATAGTGGGCTGAATAGTATTCCTAATGCTTACTGAGGGACAGAAGTGACATCATTAAGACGGAAATGACATCATTAAAAAGATGATAAAAAGCGCTTTGTTCTCACATAGAGATTCATTAGCTGCAAATTACAGAAAAGAAAATATGCAAATCTTTTTCATAATTTCTAGATATGAGCCCAATTATTATGCTGGGAGAGCCCAGTCAGAGCAAGGGCTGGAGAAATTGCTTCCAGGGGCCACATCCCCTTACGTTTGACACACCCTGCTCCCACTGAATGGTTAGACAAAGTAAAGGGGGAAGTGACGTTTCTTTGATGTGTAGTACTTCTCTTTAGTTCCATTGTTTAGGTGAATGTTATGCCTGGTATAGACATGGAGAGGCCCTAAACTATATTTATTTATTTATTTATGTATTTATTTATTTATTTATTTATTTATTTGAAGAATTTATACCCCGCCTTTCCCATGCCGAAGTAAATGCCCAAGGCGGCTGACATGAGCAGGCTAGTCTAAACCACCATTTTTTTCAATGGGGTTTTTACAAATCTACAGTATTCTTGTGATCTGCCAATCCTCAGGCCCAGATGTCGCCTTCCCAGTGTGGTTCTCTCCTTTGGCTGCTGCCATCAAGCCTCATCAGGCAATTGCAAGTCAAGCCTGGACAGGTCCTCAAGGTCGTATTCTCTTCTTTGCCGGCTGGCCTCCTCACACACCACACCACAACTCTCCCTTGCGATGAGTCATCAGCTCCACAGCAACTCTGTTCTGCCACCACAGGTCCTGCAGCTTGTCACAGCCTGGCATTCGTCTCCCATCCAAAAGCAAACCACAGATGTTCCTGCTTAGCTTCAGGCAGTACCAGCAGCTCAACCATCAGTCCACACCTCCTGCCCTATATAAGGCCCTGTTTAAAAATTACACTAAAATTCAACTTGTTTAAAAAAAAGGTCTATATTGCACAAATATACACGAGGTGCGTGCGTGCGTGCGCGTGCGCGCACACACACACACACACACACACACAAAGAGAGAGAGTCAGCACATATACAATTTTAAAAGCCCCCCCCCAATACATTCTGAATCTTTTTTAGGCCCCTACAGATTGTGAGGCCCTAAATTGTAGCTAAGTGGTTTTCGACTGTTTTTGTACAACCCCAATAAAGAAAGAAAGAAAGAAAGAAAGAAAGAAAGAAAGAAAGAAAGAAAGAAAGAAAGAAAGAAAGAAAGAAAGAAAGA
>JAJKFI010000011.1:17351899-17362492 GCA_029204185.1 Lerista edwardsae
TTATTATTATTATTATTATTATTATTATTATTATTATTATTATTATTTATCTGATCCCTGACCAGAATGACTGAGGATTTAAAAATGGCTACCAGTGGCTTCAAAATGGCTGACGATACCTTCAGAATTGCTGTGGATTTTCAAAAATGGCTGCCGATTGTCAAAATAGTCACCACATATTCAAAATGGCCATCACAGATGCAGTAAATAGCCCTAAATGGCTAGGGAGTGGGTAGCAGGGCATAACTCGTACCAAGGAAAATATATTAACTTTATTTTTTAAGGAGTCATTTAATTATTTGCCTGTAAACTGCTTTGTGAACTTTTTGTTGAAAAGCAGTATATAAATACTATTTGATTGATCGTTGATTGAAAACTGCCAATTAGAAAAGGTAGTTTTTAAAAACACTCAAGAAGGTAATAGTCTTTCCCTTCCAAGCTGACAAGGAAAATGTATTGAGCTGTGCCCTGTGGAAAGCAAAACTGAGTCACATGTGCACATTTATTTGTGAGTAGGTGACTCATCTCCTGTCAAAGGCAAGGTGAGGGTGGATGCAAGGCCATTAAAATCTGATGAATGTGGAGCTCAAAACAATCCAGAAGGTGCTCCCTCACCATAATGATAAGGATAAAAACAGAGGCTTGAGCAAGGTGAAACTTCCTTTTTTAGAGCGCAGTCCTAACCGGGAGTTAGACTGGCAAAATTGGGCCATCACAAGGGGACACTGTAAAGTATGTTTGGACCACTCTCGTGTGCCATCCTCCCTGACGCCAAGAGTGGTCTAAACCCATTTTATGGTGGCCCTTTGCTGGCCTAACTTGTGCCAGCCTAACTCCAGATTAGGATTGCGTTCTTAGTTTCCTAAAGCTAGGTGGGTCCTAACAGAAGGCCATTTTAAAAAATGGATCCCAGTGCTAAAAAGTTTGGAGCTTCTCATCACCCACTTCTCCTCCACACTTTCTCTTCCACTCCATCTCCTTGTTCTTTTGCAAATCAGGTTAAAATGGGGTCCTCCCATCTCAGCTTTAAAGGGAGGCAGAGCTGGAACAGGCTCTGATTGCGCCTGGGATGAGGTGGTGACAAAGGCATGTCACCGTGCCTTCCGCACAACCTCACCAGCCCCCCTGCATGTGGAGTCGCTCCATTTCAGAGCGTAACAGAGGCAAGAATGGTCGGGAGGGCCCAGCTCCATGCTGCCTTCTTCCATGGCACCCCCAGCTTCCTCACCTCACTGGTGCCCAAGCCAGCCGCCATATCACATCCTTTGGGCCTCTGAAGGGGGGCAGGCAAACAATTAAGCAAATGTTGCTTCCATCATGAGATCTAGGTTGGCTTCTGTAAGCACCTGGTTTTAGGCTGGCTTTCATTAAAAGAGAAGGTCTCCAGGCTATCACTGGAGGAGGAGGGGTGGAGAGAAAGATTTACTCATGAGCCTAGCATGGGGCAAAGGACAACCCATTTCCTGTGAAACAAACATCTTGATCAAGAGACCATCCTTAATGTTCCTTCTACAACGTTGAACTGAAGTGCAACCCAGTCAATCAGGCAATTGTGCCCCCTCCCCTTTTTGCTCCTTTGTTCACACTCTGAGCCCATCAGTTTGACCTGCTGAAAGGACAAGAAATTCGATCCAAGGCAAATAGACCAAGGATCGAAATTTGGTTGGTCACACCCATAAGCACACGAGATCCCCCTCCCTGTTGAGGGAGGAGAGAGGAGGACGTAGAGGGCAGGATAAGTGAATTTAAGGGGTCCACACTCTGCTCTCTTGCATGTGCACAAAGAGAAACCACCGCAGGGACAGTTTTCCTGTGCAACGATGTTGGTGGGCAGGCAGAATCTGCAAAGATATGTGATATTGAAGTTCCAATTACTGATTAACAAAGAGTGACGGGGTCTCTACCTTGACCTTTATTTTCATTTGAGCAAACAGAACTTTCCTGCCATTTGTAAACAGCCAAAGTTAGATACTCTTCGTTCTGCAGAGATGATGGCTTCCCTCGGCCTCAGATCAAGGATGAGTGGGAGACTTTCATCATTTGCTGAAGCATTTGCTAAATGGAGAGGCTCCAGCCCCTTCCCCTGGATGTCTTGTCACAGTGCCCTCCAAATGGAGACATCAGTAAGGTCCAAACCTGGAGCTTTTGCATCAAGAAAGGTGCAACCTCCTGGTAAGCTCTGCCATGCAAATCAGTTCGGTTCAGAATCTCTAATGGCATAAACAAACAGCAAACAAAATGTATACAAGATAATACCCTATATATAAAACAGCACGACAAGAACAAAAATCCATCAAGCCCCAACAATATAACAAAATTGAACTTATGGCACAATCCTGTTGTTGTTGTTCAGTCGCTAAGTCATGTCCGACTCTTCGCGACCCCAAGGACCACAGCACGTCAGACCTCCCTGTCCTCCACTAGCTTCCTGAGTTCACCCAATTTCATGTTCATTGCTTCGGTGACACTCTCTAACCATCTCATCCTCTGCCGCCCCCTTCTCCTTTGGCCTTCAATCTTTCCCAGCATGAGGGTCTTTTCTAAAGAGTCCTCTCTTCTCATGAGGTGGCCAAAGTACTTGAGCTTCAGCTTCAGGATTTGTCCTTCCAGGGAGCAATCAGGCTTGACTTCCTGTAGGATTGCCCAATTGGATCTCCTTGCAGTCCAGGGGACTCTCAAGAGTCTTCTCCAGCACCATAATTCAAAAATGGCACACTCCTACCGTGCGCTAGAACAGGCCGGCCGGGGGGGGGGGCTGTGCTGTATCCAGCGCAAGACAGGAGGCACCAGGAGCCTCCCCGGAGCAAGGGCATGTTGGTACCCTTACACCAGGGAAGGCTCCAGCCTCCCCTATGGGTTCCTTGGATCTGCGCCAGCAAAATTGTGGGCGCAGGTCTGAGGAAGCCATGCGGCCCAGGGACAAAGCCTTGGATGCAGCCTAACAGCCGCATCCCAACCCCGAACCACCTCCTGGGCCAACGTGCCCTCCTGCCCTCCCTCCCAGAACTGCCCCTGCACCAGCCACGTTCGGCAAGCTCATGGGCTGCTCCAAGTCGGTGCTCTCGGGCCGAGTGCTGTAGTGCTGATGTGGGGATGCTGGTCAGCACCCCCAGGTCGGCACTACTGGCATTGCATCGACGCTACAACATAGCATCAACGCAATGTACTGTAGGGCGTAGGACTGCGCTCTTAGTTTGCCTAAATTAGAACATTAGGACTCAGGAACGGATGCCAGCTTTTCCACGCATCTCTACATGATGGAATTAATAGATTTGATTAGCACCTTGGGTAGCTCCTTATTGGAACCTCTTACCCCATTTTATCCGAATCAGATCAACCAGAGTGACAGAAAAGAAGCAGATTTAAAGACGCAAACCAAGGTACCAAGTACACTGTAAGAATATATGCTGTAGGGATTCAACCACCCCTGAACCGCATACAGACATTCTCTTCTTGGTAGCAAGTCCACTGAATCTGACACTCAAAACATTAGAAGGCACAACGCTGCATCTGGCCAGAGTAAATAGCCTTCTATCGCCATGCAAATCCCAATGAGAGAAATGAGGGCTCTACAAAGGAGCAATTCTTTTTTTAAAAAAAGTCATGGCATCCTCTAAATAATATAAAGCTTTTTATAACTCTGCAAAGCAGAAGTATAAAAAGGACAGTTGCAGAGAAAAGTCTAAATTGTCTCCCCGTTTTCCAGCTTTAGACAAGTCTAAATTGTGTCAGTCTCCCCATTTCCCAGCTTTCTCCATCACCCCACTGCCCATTTCTTCTCTTTCTCATTATCCTTCCCTTCATCTCCTCACCTCATCCGCTCCTTCTCTTTCCTTCTTCTTTCCACCCTCTCCTGCTCAGGCTTTTCCTGGAAGGTCCCTCCCTTGGTAGCTGCTACACCCCCTCTGGATTGCTGCCTCCTGTGCCACTGACAATGGCCTGGCAGTGATGTCATCACCAATCTGAGAGGAAGACTGCAGGGGTTTGCTGCAACTCCTCACAGAGCGCAATCCTAACCTGGAGTTTGGAGTTAGGCCAGCACAGTTTGGCCAGCACAAGGACCACCTTAAAGCGCATTTGGACCACTCTCGGAGCCAGGGAGGATGGCGCACATCTGTGTGCTGACTCTGAGAGTGGTCCAAACGTACTTTACGGTGTCCCTTGTGCTGGCCAAAATGTGGCAGCACAGTTTCCTGGACCTGCAGGGCTCACAATCAATCAGGCATTGCTTTGGTTACTCATACATTGATGACATAGGCTTGAGGTACTGTAACATACATTACATGGGGCTGCCCATGAAGCAGTAGCATCACTAGGGGATGCGGACCACACCAGGTGACACCTTCAGGATGGGGAGTGGGAAATGACACCACTAGTGGTCAATACTTTGGAAACCTTTTGGAAAAGTTGTATTTTTTACTAATACCATTGTGTTATACGTTGTTATGTATAATGTTATGTTATGTAATGTTACATAATGTTATGCAGAATGTAATGAAACAAACTTTGTATTTATGAATAACACCATCGTGTTGTATGTCTTTGGAAATGTAATTTCATGCAGAATGTAACAGGGGGAGGGTCATTTATCAGCAGGGCTGTTAGGGGATGTGAGTCCTCTGCCAGCTGTGTGATATGCCTTGTCAGTTGTCAAAAACCCGATGGTGTGCATTGACCATTTTAGTTCCTTGTCAGTAGGTTGTGAAATGAAAAAGCTACAAATCACTGTTAAAGACAACATTCAATGCAGAATTTAATGCAGAATGCAATGAAACAAACCACGTTGAAATATCTGCATTTTATCCCAATTTATAGCCAAAGAACAAGAAAAGGAAAACACAACTGCCTTATGTAACAAAAAGTGGATTTCATTAATTAAAACTAACCAATGAGACTGATTGTTCCAAAAACTAATGGGCTCTTATTATGACACAACAGGGAACAGAGGCGGATCTACAGGGAGGGCAAAGCTCTAAGTGTTGCAAGAAGCCTTACCCTGTCATGTAAATCCCTCCTCTCCCTTGTCGCTGTAGCCAGTAAGCAACACCAAGATGTTGCTTTTCCCTGTGAGGATTGGCTAAAACGGTGCAGGAGAGGAGTGATTTCCACTGCAAGGTCAGGCTTCTTGCAAAACTTTGCCCTCCCTTAGATCTGCCTCTGACAGGGAACCAATAAGGTGGTAATATGAGTCAGCTAATGCTGACTCATGTGTCAGAGCTAATATTAAAACTCTTATTCAGTTGTGTGAGTGCCATCAAGTTGGCAACTGTTTTTTTTGTTGGCTACTGATTTGTTGGGTGACCTGTACATTAAGGGCGCAATCCTACACAGCGCTGGAACGGCAAGGCTGGCAAGCCAGAGCCATATCCAGCGCTGGGTCAGGAAGGCTGGAGCCTCCCCATGGCAAGGGCACATGCTAAACTGCAGGCGCAGATCCAAGGAGACCGCGCAGCCTGAATTGGGGCTGCACAGCCTCCTGGAGGGGCTTAGGATTTGGCCGTATGGCTGAATTCGGAGCTCGCTCTCCCCCCACCCACAATCTCCCCCCCCCCACCAATACCCATCCCAGAATGGGATGGAGCCTCCCTTGCGCTGACTGGCTTTGGCTCCCCCGCTTTGGGGCTAGTGATGTTGCGTCAACGCAACAACGTTGCATTGACGCTACGGGGCAGCCAGGATTGTGTTACCCAATAAATAAAGTTAATGGGGGTTACACAAGCCCTAGTGATGCCACTGCATTTAGGTTGTACATATGATATTGCAATTTGTTGTGTATGGTCTGGTATGGGAGGAGGTCTATCATGGTGTGTGTGTGTGTGTGTGTGTGTGTGTGTGTGTGTGTGTGTGTGTGAGAGAGAGAGAGAGAGAGAGAGAGAGAGAGAGAGAGAGAGAGAGCTCCCGCATCAGGTGGTGCAAATCCTAGTGATGCCTCTGCCATGAAGACTTCTTAGAAATTCCAGTTAGCTGTTGGGCTGCTACCTGAAGCCAAGGGTCGTGACTCAGTTACACCTCTAGTATATCATCTTCGTCAATTGACTTTACGTTTCTGAGTACAATTCAAAATGCTGGTGATGAGCTATAAAGCCCTTTACAACTTCAAAATGAGATAACTGAAGGATCATCCCAATTGCATGAATCTGTCCATCCTTAGGACGGAGGACCTGTCATGGTTTCTACCACTGACTTGCCAGGACAGGTACCTGGTCTGTAGAATGCCCTCCTTGCAGAGGTTAGAACAGCTCCTTCCTTGCCAGCATTTAGGAGGGGAAGGCTATGATCTCCTTGTAACAACTGGACATTGGCTTGTTGAACTGGTTGTGATGCGCTGTCCTTCTGTTTGATCCTGTTCTGTGATTGCATTGTTTGATTTCTTGCTTGTATTTTGTTGCTTTCTAGCTTTTAAATTGTAACTCACCTTGAGCTTCCTTTTTTTGGATATGAAATGAGGGGGGATTACATTTAGAAAATAAAAATAAATATGCAAATAGGTGAGAAAACAAATAGGCCAAAATACACATTCCATTTGGTCCTACCTGGCTTGGGTGTTGTTGCAATTTATTGTCACTGTTGTATTTTACAAATAGCAACTGATGGGCCTGTGTGCATGTGATGCTGATCGGAACTATGGCATCAGCAGGTAGGGAGATGTTAATCATTTCCTGATCCAGGTTGCTTCCTCCTCAGTTTCTCTCCTGGGACAAATGGCAGTTGTCAGGTGCCAGTCAGGATTGGGATGGTGGTGGGGCAAAGGGTTAAAGCCCCCTCTTGCATTTTATGGTCTTAATTCAGCGCCGCAAGTGCCATCCCTTGCACAGCTGCTAGTCACAAAACTAACAGAGCCGATACATCTCAAGTGGTATGTTTATTATAAGGTGTCATTTGGCCCTTGGGCAAGCCACCCTCTCTTTTCAGCCTTGCCCTTGATGCGTGGTGGATGGTAGTAATCCTGACCTCCTTTACTGAATTGTGGCAACAACTGTAACAAGATCATTTGAATCATGCAGTCTGAGCATGCCCAAGCACCGCATAAATGCTCGGGGATCCTACCAACATAGCTGCAGGTGTGTTGCCCTGCCGGAGAGAATAGACACTTTTTTTTGTTTGACAGGCAGAAGAACTGGGTGTGGTGACGCAGCCTCTCCCCCTCTCTTTCAGGTGTGATGACCGGGCAGGTGCACTGGCAACGGTGTCAATGAGTTTGTGTGGCTCACTTCTTGGGATGTGAATTTGCACATGAACACTTCAGCTGAAACTGGCTATCGTCATTCTGAATCACAAAAACATCAGGTGCTTCATGCGCCAGGTGAAAGTTGTAGCCGTTGTCAGTCACTGCTGCGCTGCTGCATTGTGAGGAATAATTATTGGTATGAATTACAGACTCCTTCAGGGTACATTATGTCACTATGTACATTGGATGAGAGCATCTGGAGTGGGTAAGGGAGCCTCTGGTTTTTCTTGTTTTGTTGCCTGGTTTGAGAAAGCCTTCACATGTGCAGACACCCTCGGATTCAGCCACACCAAACTTGAGTCTGGCTACATGCACAATAATTCTTCCTCACCATTGTTACATTATGCCTGAATGTAGCAGTTTGCATCTCATTTACGGGAAAGACTCAGGGTGGGGCGACGGGTGGCTAATTTCTCTTACAAGGGAAACATGTGGGAATTCTGAATTGCCTTCACCTTGGTGTGTTTTTGTACATCTGCTTCCATCAATATTTGTCTTGTGTGATGTTTTCCCAGAGGACAGGGGTGAAAGCATGCATTAATAAATGCAGTGCAAAAGGAATCTTAATGTGGTCATGCAGAGGGTGGCATCAAAGCGGCTTATTTTCCCCCATGTACATGTGGCATGTAGGTGACACCGTGTACAAAATAGATGCAGAGAGGAATTGAAGAGCACAACATTAGAGCACTATACATGTTCCAATTCCAGAATTAACCCTTAAAGTACCATAAGTAAATTTGATGGCACTTTCTGGAAGCATCCGGGAGCATAACCACACGTGATCCAAGGCGTTTGTGGGAGGAGACGTTGTCCCTTGTGGATGCTGAATGGTATCTCTGATTGGAAACATGATTCGGAAAATGTGATAAGCTGAACGTAGGAAAAGTTGCTTTCTGGTGAGTCTGGCCTTTGGCCCATCTAGATCTAAATGACACTGGCTGCCAGCAGCTCTTCAGAGTTTAAAACTGAGGGCTTTCCCAGCTCTACTTGGAATGCTCTCAGGGATGGACAGCGCAACTCAACCCCCCCCCCTTGGGCCGACACAAGCTGCTTGCACCAGCCATGTGCTGTCATGCACATGCTGTATAGCACATGTGCACCAGAGCTGCTGCTGCTGTTGTCACTGCAGCCCTGATTCTGGCCATGTGGCTCGCTCAGATCTGTGCCTGCTAAATAGCAGGTGCAGATCCAAGTAGCCCACTGCGGCAGCTGGTGCCTAACCTGGGGTAAGGGCACAAACATGCCCTTGCCTCATGGAGGCTCCAAACAGCTCCCAACTAGCACAAGATATGCCGCAGGAATGCTGGCTTGCCCAATCCAGGGCAAGGTAGGCTTGCCACCTGAATCTGAGCTAGGACCCTCCAGAGGAAGCCCAAGAGAGAAGACATATTCAAAGTGCTCATGCTTCATGCGGTTGCAACTGCCTTGTAGCAACCAAAGCTGTGCTTGGATTCCATGTCATCTCCAGAAGAAGGAAGTTCCAGAACTGTGGAGCAGCCACCACAACCTTGTGTCTCTGTATCCTCCTGCACTCCCATATGATTCCACGTCACACGACGCCTGTGTTGCAATTTCACCCAGCATATTGTCTGCACTGTTTAATGATGCTATAGGTGGGGCAGGCTGGCTTGACAATGAGAGGCTGGGATGACTGTGCCCCTGCAGGCCTTTTACAATGGGATCAGCCTCAGGTGCAGGGACTCCCCTGGGACAAGTGCTGCCTCAGCACCAAAGGGGAGGAAGTTCTGGTTGAAGGGGGCCATGCAAATGAAGGTGCTCCTTGGTTTGTGCAATTCCTGTAACTAAAACTACAAGTCTTGCACTTCTTGGCTGGTGAAAACCCACAATGGAGCAAGTGAAGGAAGAGGATGATCCGCTTTCGACTCATTTTTAGCGAGTGGGAAGTAGATCAATGTGGCTCACGTCTGCCACAGATCGGAGGGAGGCAGAGGTAGAGTGAGGGGCACCTCCCACCCCTTGCCCCCTCGACACAACCCACATCAGGTCGCCTCATGGCTGGGCCAGCTGTGAAGGGGATGACATTCTCTAGGCAAGTTTGCTTTGCCTAATAAGAGAAAGACACACGCCCCAAGACAACTGCATTCACTGTCACCAGGGTTTTTCACCCTTCCATCCTTCACTGCTCCTCTGGTTCGCTCTGCCCTGTGTTCCACTCCACCTGAATTTCATCTAACTCGAAAAGTGCCTAAAATTAAAGAGCTGTTCCAGGGCACATTTTTTTTGGCCAGGAAAGGGTCATAGGTCAAGGTTAGGCTGCAGCCCTCCTGCACAGCTTCTGTGCAATAGTAATGGGGAAAAAGTGGCCCAAACTGCAATGCATTTTAAACATAACCCTACATTTCGCTCTGCCCTGATCTGCGCATTGCGAGAGGAATGCTTCTTTGCCTCAGAGTATTGGTAGAAAAGGAGTTTCTGGAAATTGCCCAAAGCTGATGTGGCTTCACATGTTACAAAGGCGTTATGACAGCACAAGGGCGGTGCAAAAAAGGAACTGCAGTGGGGGCTGGCCCATCTATGAGGCTACCTGAAGCTGTCGCCTCAGGCAGCAGAGTTGTGGGGGAAGCCCATCTCTGCCACTGTTCGCCCTCCACTCCCTGGCTTGGAAAAGAAAGGACAGAGAGGAAGAAGAAATGCGGAGGCTGGCACACGGCTGGATATTGGGGGCAGCATTTGGTATGCCACCCCTGGCATCAGGAGATCTTGGGCCAGCCGTGACATTGGTAATGTCAGAAAAAGCTACAAAGACTCAGAAGTTTCAAATGTATGTTGAGTACACTGGAGTTATAAAGCCTTTTCATTCAAAGGCTTTGAAAAGTGACAAGGTTATATATAAGGGAAATAGACACAAATCTGGCACCAACAGTCCGAAACCAATGTGAAAATACCCCAGTCTCTGTGGATTGGCATTTGGGACTTCCAGTTTCATTCACAAGGGACAGTTCAAGAAGCATGGCAAAAATTTGGGTTGGGTTTTTTGTGTGTGTGGTTTTTATGAATAGAAACAATAACAGAAGAATAAGAACGGAACAAATGCCGCTGCCCCTCCACTATTCCAGCTCAGCAATCTCCTTCCTTCCATACTTCCTCTTCATCTCTATCCCCCTTTTCCTGTTCCAAGCCAGAAGGCAAGGATAGGCACTCGAGTTATGATGAGTCACACAAAAACACTGTTTTTCGGTGACTCGTGTTGACTGAAGTCATGCATGTCACTGACTCGGATCTGACATGCAACTCGGGGTCACTGACTCAACTAGATTCAAGTCCCAACTTGCTTTTCTGTGTCCTTGTGTTTCTGGGGTGTGTGTGTGTGTGTGTGTGTGTGTGTGTGTGTGTGTGTGTGTGTG
>JAJKFI010000011.1:17362502-17408713 GCA_029204185.1 Lerista edwardsae
GTGTGTGTGTGTGTGTGTGTGTGTGTGTGTGTGTGTGTGTGTGTGTGTGTGTGTGTGTAGGTTCACGCTCACTTAGTTTACTTCTTTTTGTTCCTTTCACATTGTGCCAAAGACTTCTTGGCCGATTCAGAAGCTGCTGTTCAGTAGGACAACAGCAGCAGACATGGTGGGAGGAGGGTAGGTTGGTTTCAGGAGGTGGGGGCTGGGGGTGGAGGGAGGAGGAAGGCTTAAGGGTGGGGTTTGTTTGTTTTGCTGCTTGAGACTCATTTCTCATTGTTCAGTCGCTAAGTCGTGTCCGACTCTTCGCGACCCCATGGACCATAGCACGCCAGGCCTCCCTGTCCTCCACTAGCTTCTGGAGTTTGTCTAATTTCATGTTCATTACTTTGGTGACACTAACCATCTCATCCTCTGCCGCCCCCTTCTCCGTTTGTCTTCAATTTTTCCCAACATGAGGCTCTTTTCTGAAGAGTCCTCTCTTCTCATGAGGTGACCAAAGTATTGGAGCTTCAGCTTCAGGATTTGTCCTTCCAGGGAGCAATCAGGCTTGACTTCCTGTAGGATTGCCCGATTGGATCTCCTTGCAGTCCAGGGGACTCTCAAGAGTCTTCTCCAACACCATAATTCAAAAACATCTATTCTTCAGTGCTCTGCCTTTCTTAAGGTCCAGCTCTCACATCCATACATTGCTACTGGGAAAAGCATAGCTTTGACTATGCAAACTTTTAGCTTTTGATTTAGTTGTCTAGGTTCGCCATAGCTTTCCTCATAATGACTTGCAATTCAAATAAAAAAGACTTTATTAGCGGCACAGGTTGAGTTGCAAAGGAAGCACACTATGACTTGCGAGTTGAGTCTGAAGATTGGTGACTCACAATTCAACTTGCAACTCAGGCTCAGTGAATGGTTCACATCCTTGCAGAGAGTGGAAGGAAAAGGAGAAGCAGTGAAGGCAAGTAGCTAGACAGAGATGAGCACACACAACCCACCAGTCTGCTGCCTGAGGCAATGGCTTCAGTTGGCCTCATGGATGGGCTAGCCCTATCTATGTGCATGCAAGTTTTTGCATGAATGACTTACTGGAGATAGACTGTTTGCATGTATGGATCAAGTCATGTACACTGTACAAAGATCGTACACACATCAAAGATAACATTTGAAGAAGGCTTATGTAAATGTTTCCATGAGTGGTACATACTGTCATGTCATTAGTTAAGTGGGCCAAGGTCTTCCTCGAATTGGGCATCCTGTTTGCAGTGTTCTCCTGTCACCCAGCAAGACTCTTATCTCAGACTCTGAGCAGTGCATGCTTCTTCCAGACCTGGTTCACATATGCATGTGTACAATCCACTACTAGCTTGCTGGCGGCCTTGGGACACCCAGGTTCATGGGAGTGGCAACAGAAGTACAGGAAGCTGTACTAGTTGGGCCTTTGACCTGATCCAGCAGGGTTCTTCTCATGTTCTTATTTTCACCCCATGCTGCACATTCCTGCCCCCTGATGGTGCATCAGGCAATACCATGGCCATCAGTACTGATGGTTTAAAGGTTGACCCTGACATTAAGTGAGCCCTCTAATGGATGTATGCCCTTGGCCAGTGTGCAACTGGCTGAACCCTGACATCACCTCTGGTATTCCTCTGGTTCTCCAAGATGTGTGAACCAGACATGTGAGTCCCATGAGAGGTTTGGCCTGGAGAGATCTGATTTTCCCATGGGAAGGTTTCCAAGACCCCAATGCTACACTGTAAGTCCCATTATAATCAATGGGGCTTATTCCAAATAAGTGTGGATTGGTTGGTTGCAGCCAAAACATTCCTTACCTGTAAGGGCAATCCATATGGCATATTTAAAAACCTCCTAACTAGCAAAATCTCCCTTGAGGGAATAATGATCATCTCATTTCAGAGTTACAAAGTCTCTGAAATTTCCATGCATGTTAAAGGGGGCTGTGTTGTGTCTGCATCTTTTGGGATTGAACCCAGTTCTGCCATTGGACTAATGAGAAGGTGTTGCAATCTCTAATTAATAGGAAAAGCAGCCTGCCGGATTTGATGACAGTTCTTATGACACTGGCTCTAAAGCGAAATTACTGTCTCCCCTCACAATGAATCATACATAGTTGACAGCAGAGAATATTCTGATTGACTCAGTTTCTCAATCGCTTCTGAGCATCATTCAGATTATGGGGCAGATTGCCAAGTATCGCTCTTCTTGCCGGTAGATCCCACTGTTTTCATTCGATCTGGTGATTATCCCACGAGAAAATGAATAGCGACATGGAACAACAAAGACACAGCCTAAGATCCATCAGGAAGGTTGGAGCTATATACAGTATTTCCAATTTAGACTAATGGGGTTGAAACCCTTCATTATAATACTTTTACAATTAGTTTGAGTGGAGCTTATGCTGTAAACATACCTACTAAATTGTATCTGCAAACAAAACTGCTTTTGTCAAGTCTCCCATTTGCAAATTGTCTAAAACTGCAATCCTATACATAACACACTTTCGTGTGAATAAGCTTCATTGAACGCAGTGGGACTTACTTTTGAGTAGACATGCATAGGATTGTGCTTAAGGACTAAGTCTAATCAGCATTGGGAGCACCTAAACAGGACATACCTTGGAGAAGGTAAGAAATTGTCTTGTGATATCCCAAAACTAAATGCATCTTTCCACACTGGGTTATTTCAGATCCGTGTCCACCTGGCCCCATGGAATTAATGCCATGTAGCCTCCTGGTCCTTGTACATCCCTTGGCTTTCCAGGACTTCCCCAGTTTGAATTTTGCCTCTGCCACATACTCCCCAGGCGGCCCCTTTTCAGCCTCAGTCTACCCATCTGCAATATGGGGATAATCCTATTTGTCTTACTGGGTTGTTGTAAGGACAACATCAAGATTAATACACGTAACACACTTTGAGCACTCAGGAAGCACTACCCAAGAAGACTGGTTTAGCAGTGCTTCCAGAGAAACAATATAGACGAGCACCCTGCCCCTAAGATTAAGAAAAAAGTAATTGGGAGGCAAGGGGAGGTTGCCAAGTAACATGCACTTTGGAGGGCTTGCAGTGTTAATTGGGTGGGCCAGTTGGACAGGGAACCCATCCTCTAAACTGGAAGCACTTTAACAGATGCATGTAGAGGCCAAAGATGCATCCTCTGTCGCAAGGGTACGAAGCTCTGTCTGGGCAACTGGGGTGCCACAGTTACTCCTCAGTTCCTGCTAATCTTGCTAGGCTGCTTGGACCTTCTCTGCTGTTGGAGTATAGATGGCCATTAAGGTGGGAAGCCCAAGGGAGCCTCTTCTGCTCCCAAGGGAGCAGAAGATTTAGCCGAGAGGGTTAATGCCTCCATTTACCCAAAGATAACAGCTGAAGATCTGAAGGTCGTGAGCTCGGGACTGCCAGAAGTCTCTGGGAGCAGCAGACCTTGGAAACTGCGGCTGATTAAAAGCTGAGTTCCAGCTGCCTCGTGGGAGGAGGAGTGTGCTGAAGTCAGCTGTGTCTCTGGTGGGAGCAGGGAAGCCTCATCAGCCAGCAGAAGACAGACGGGTGGCTAAAGAAAGAAGGCTAAATCCAGAAAGAAAGATCTGTAGGAGTGTTGTTCTTGAAAGATAGAACATTTCTGTAAATTGTAAAAACCTTCAGGTTTGTGAATAAAAGTCTGCCTATGTAAACCGCCTTGAGTTACAGTCATTAGAGAAATCTAGTGATCTTAAGAAAGGCGGTATATAAATACATGTATTATTATTATTATTATTATTACTACTACTACTACTACTACTACTACTACTACTACTGTGAAGTATGCAGAACTGCCAGGTTTATTTTGACCGTCAAGGCTGTGGTGGCGAACAGGATGTGTCTCTCCTCTGAACCGAAACAAAGCCTTCGCGTGTGAAATCGCATTGGTGAAAATGCCAGTCTATCCTCGCTCTCCCGCTCTCTCTTTGTACTCTTCCCTTAATACTTCTCACATGTTTAGCTTATCCTTCCTCCAAGGAGCTCAAGGGGTCGTTTTGCCCTTGAAAACAGTGTAAGGTAGGTTAGACTGAGAAAGTGTACACCCAGTGATGTCATTCAGGGGAAACGGACCAGGACGGGCGTTCTGGATCCTAACGGGCTCCATGGCTGCTTCCGGGTTGTTGTTGTTTTTTCAACATTTGAATTTGGCTTGCCACAAGTTCCAATCAAAAGTGAGTTCCTGTTCCTAAATCATTTGAATGACACCACTGCGTACACCTCTCAGGTTAAAGGCCTGTCTTTCAGCCCGATCCGATGGTAGGTGGCCAAGGGAGGAGGAGCAGCAGTGCTAAAATGGCAACTGCTGTTTCCAAAGGCCACCACTGGGGTCCCTTTGGGGTAAAGGAGCATTACCTCCCTTACCCCGAGTAACACTGCTGAGGCACCAATGGGTCTCCTCTGCTCTGTGCATGTTCTGGAGCAGGTGCAGAGTCAAGGCGACTCACGCCAGGGCACCCAGCTCCAGAGGCAGATCTAAGGGAGGGCAGAGCTCTAAGTTTTGCAAGAAGCCTTACCTTGCAGTGGAAATCACTCCTCTCCTGCACAGTTTTAGCCAATCCTCACAGGGAAAAGCAACATCTTGGCGTTGCTTACTGGCTACAGCAGCAAGGGAGAGGAGGGATTTACATGACAGGGTAAGGCTCCTTGCAACACTTACAGCTTTGCCCTCCCTGTAGATCCACCTCTGATTTCATGCCACTTTAAATGGCATCCCCAAGGAATCCATGTTACTGTAGTTGGGTGGAAAGTTTCTATCCCTCCCCTCTTCTACCTCAAAACCCACAATTTCCAGGGTTCCCTGTGAAAAGGGGGTGACTGTTGGACCTGTTTTTTGCAATGGGGATCTACCCTATGATGACTTTCCCTTCCACTTTCTGTGTACACTGAGTGGCTAAAGCAACAGATAACCTCAGTCTGGTATTTGAGGAAACAGTCGAGGGGAACAGCTGGCTGGTACACAGCATATTTCTCCTTTCTCACCAGGGCTACAGCAGGGTTACTTTGATGAGGCGTGGGCTGGTGGACACAAGTCTAGGAATGAGCCACAAATAGAAAAGCAGAAGGCTGCTGCAGAAAATAAAGGATCTCTAGAAGGGACACATATGCTGAGAGCGGAAACAAGTCTGCGTTGGGCTCCGGAGTGTCAAGCTTTCGATGTGGAGCAAACCCCCAAATATCTCGTGTCAACCTTCTTACTGAGGACCCCCATGTGTCTGCTATGGAACCCCTACATGTGGCAGAGGATGCTGGGAAACAGTAGTAGGCTCATTTGGATCTGTTGGTAAATCTCGGGGCGATCTGCAGTAGACTGATGAGGGTTTCTGTCTACCAAAAGCTTAAAAATAGTAACAGCAAAGAAAGGCTTTTTTTTGCCTTAGCCAATGAAATGAATGAAGTGGGGTGGTATGGGGGGTGGTGGGGGTGCACAGACTAGGAGTGGGTTGGGGAAAGGACTGTGAGCTCAGTTCTGGTGCCCAAACACATCCTAGTCTGAGCATAGGGTTGCTCGTTATCCAGAATTGGCCTGGGCTCTCCAAGAATCAGCATATATCCCCAGATGATGAAGGGAAGCAATCCTAGAGGTTTTCACAGGGCCTTCGGGAATTCCCAATGTTATGTCGTGCTGGAGAAAACAATATCTAGGAATAGCTTCAGTGAGAGCTGGAAACCCCAGCTGAGCAGGCACACAGAGTAACCAAGTCCCCTGGGAGTCACTGTTTTGCTCTAGTGGGCAAAACCTGCGTTCTAGTAAACAAAAAACAAAAAAACAAAAACAAGATAGACCAGCGATTTTCAGCCAGTATATCCTGGCACTTTGGTGTGCCACAAAATTTCTGCAGGTGTGCTGCAGGAGTTTGGAGCGCAGCAGTTGAAAATCACTGGAAAACTCTTCTGGGTTATGTGCAGTGGCGTCATGCAGCCGGAACGCTGGGTGGGAGGAACGGGTGAGCGGCAGCCCGCCCGTTGCGTACCGCTCTGTTTTGCCGTCTTCCCCGCCCCCGCGGGGAAGGGGAAGACTGGGGTGGGGAAGACGGTGAAACGGAGCAGTACACAACGGGCAGGCTGCCGCTCACCCGTTCCTCCCACCCAGTGTTCCGGCTGCATGACGCCGCTGGTTATGTGACTCTGTTTCTAGGGCAACTGTCTGTTACTCCAGATCACTGCCCGAGAAACAAAGCCACAGAAGCCAGAAAAGTCCGCTAGGGGCTCAAGAAGTGAAGACTGTAACAAAAACCATGGAGGTCAGTGTGCTTTCAGAAGGAAAATGTGGACAATTCCTGAGGTAGGCCCTCACAGTCCACCCTCTGGCCATCCCTGTTCTAACCCATGCAATTCACAAGGGACACTGACCAGGACTCATTATTGAGAGCATCCCCTAAAACAGACTGCTAAGGCTGTATTTTGTAGGGTGAGTGGCAGAATGGAGGAACCTGGCTTATACAGAGTTAGACCATTCGGCCATCTAGCTCGCTATTATCTACTTGGGTTGTGAATAACTCTTTAGAACAGTGGTTATCAAACCTTTTAGCACCGGGACCACTTTTTAGAATGACAATCCGTCCAGGACCCACCGGAAGTGATGTCATGGCCTGAAGTGCTGTCATTGTGACGTCAGAACCTGCTGATTTCCTGAGAATGCAGCAATAAATTGGGTTATTCCTCAACCATTATAAAGCCACTATAACCCTGGTAATGGCTTTCTCAGTCTTTTTTTCCAATAGTAAAATGAATTGGAAAGGAAAAAGCCTATTTACAACCTTGACACAAGCAAAACAACCATGCACCCCTCCCCCTTTCCAGTATCCCATCTTCCCATATTTTCAATATGGCTGCTCTAGGTGCTTTGTGACACACCTGAAATTGGCTCACCACCCACTGGTGGGACCTGACCCACAGTTTGGGAACCACTGCTTTAGAACTTTAGGCCAGGGTTTGCTTACTTGGAAATGCTACTACCAGGTCTTGAACATGTGACACCCTATATGCCAGCATATTTCCCCACTGTGGAGCCAAGGCCCTTCCCTCATCCCCAGCATTATGGTAATTATAAGCAGGCTGTCAAGGAAGTTTCTCTGGCATTATGGATCTTTTCAAATACAGTATGAAAACCCCTTTCTACAGCAGCATGTTTTGAGATTTTGTAAAATGGTGTCCCCCTTATCATCTTGCAAGATCTTCTGTGTTTCCATCCTCACCCTGGGTCGTGCAGCTGCTTTGTCTGCTTAACCTGGGCCTTGGGAAAACCTATGGAAACCCCACCCACACCCCCGCCTCCAGCCACATTCAGGAGCTCCGTCCTGGTGAGCCTCATGCACATTGAGACATAGCATGGCAACTGTTTATCTCCTGGCCCACACACACCAGAAGTGCCCTCCGTCTACATGTTCAGCAGATTGCTTTGGCTTCCTGGAATGTGCCTTTTAGTCACTTCCACTTGGGAGATCAGCAGGGCCTCCGAGAGGAATTGTATCAGGGGTACAAAGTTTCTTTTTGGGTCCCCTGCCTTTATCCATTGTATCAAAATTTCATCCAGTCATTGGATCATAATTTCAAGAATTACAATATATAAAACTATGTTGTTATTGTTGTTGTTCAGTCACTAAGTCATGTCCGACTCTTCGCGACCCCATGGACCACAGCACGCCAGGCCTCCCTGTCCTCCACTAGCTTCCTGAGTTCACCCAATTTCATGTTCATTGCTTCGGTGACACTCTCTAACCATCTCATCCTCTGCCGCCCCCTTCTCCTTTTGCCTTCAATCTTTCCCAGCATGTGGGTCTTTTCTAAAGAGTCCTCTCTTCTCATGAGGTGGCCAAAGTATTGGAGCTTCAGCTTCAGGATTTGTCCTTCCAGGGAGCAATCAGGCTTGACTTCCTGTAGGATTGCCCAACTGGATCTCCTTGCAGTCCAGGGGACTCTCAAGAGTCTTCTCCAACACCATAATTTGAAAGCATCTATTCTTCAGCGCTCCGCCTTTCTTATGGTCCAGCTCTCACATCCATACATTGCTACTGGGAAAACCATAGCTTTGACTATGCGAACCTTTGTTGGGAGGGTGATGTCTCGGCTTTTTATTAAGTTGTCTAGGTTCGCCATAGCTTTCCTCCCAAGAAGTAAACGTCTTTTAATTTCATGGCTGCAGTCACCATCTGCGGTGATCTTGGAGCCCAGGAAAATAAAGTCTGCCACTGCTTCCATTTCTTCCCCATCTACTTGCCAGGAAGTGATGGGAGTGGTTGATAAAACTATGTAGGCTTATACAAAATGTGAATGCTAGGCTTGCACAATATATGCAAGCATTTTCTGAGATCCCAAAAGTTTTGGGGGGCCCATCAGTGATGAATGGAGGCCCGAGCGCGCCCATGGCTGGCGCCGAAACCGTGCCCCCAGGACGTCGCCCTGTCCCCGTGCGTCGCTCCGACACACCTCCCTGCGCCCGGAAACGCTCCATTAATATGGAGCCTTAATATCTTAATATATATGGGCCTTAATATCTTGTGTTCGTTATTTTCCTCAAGATATTATTTCTGGCGAAGACCTTCTGTTTGCTGTTAAAACAGTGATTCTTAAAAGTCAGTGTATGATTCAGAGTTACTCCCAAGTATTTGGGGGGTAGCACAGTGTTCTAAGTTGGTTCCATTCCACCATACCTGCAATGTTCTTGATGCTCCTTGGTTTTTCAGATGGAAAGCACAGATTTGTGTCTTTAAACAATTTGGTTTAAACTGATTATCCCGATAATATGCACTCAGTAGATTCAAAGCCTCAGTCGGTCTTTCCTCGACGGCCTCAAAAGTTGTATTCTGTGTGGCAATTGCCAGGTCGTCAGCATAAATAAAACTTCTGGTAGCTGCTGGCAGCGGTTGGTCATTAGTATATATATATTAAACAGCAGGGCACGCTGCCCTGTGGCAGTCCATTTCTTTGGATTCTCCATTGGCTGTGTTGTCCCTGAAAATCTACCAAAAGGCTATGATACAATACTTTGTGGGTATTTGCAACCAAATGAATCACAAGTAGTACAGTGGAAATACCAGCATTGCCTGAAGACAGAGAAGGATCTCCTGTTTTCCTGGAGACGCTCTATCTTTTCTTTTCCCTTGACACCATCAGCTCCAGCTCACAGGGGAATCATGCAAAGCCTCCTACACGCTTGTTCCTCACAGCTCTATATTTGTATGAGCCTAATCTTGACTGACTCCCAAAACTCAGCCTCTCCTGCTGACGTTTGCTTAATTGAAAGTCAAGGTCTTGGAGGGAGCAAGGCAAATGCAGTGCCCCCCCCTCTGTGTACATTGACTACATTGGACCAGAGGCGAACCTGTTGCTGTCTTGTACAGTTGCCAGACTGGTGGTGTTGGGTTTTTTCTGTCCCTGTGCAAGAGTGTCACAAACACCCTTTATTGTGGCGGCTGCTTCTGCCTCCTGAGACAGCAAAGACATTCCAGGTGCTTTTGGTCCTGTTCTCCCACAGTGAAGTGGCAAAGGGGGCAAAACTGTGCCTGGCCTGAACCATTTTAGGACTAAGGTGGAGGAGGGGTTCTTACACAATGAACTCTTCTACAGTCCTGACTGGCTGAGGACCTCCTGACACCTGAAACAATGTCTCAAATGCTGCCCTCCCTTACTTCGTGTTGTGCCAACCTCTGCTCCTCCCATCCCCTAGATTACAAGAGGAAGAGGGGGATAAAGTGGAACAGGAAGTGTAGAGGAAATGAGAATGGTGGGCTAGAGCATCAGAGACACTCTAGCCCCCCCCCATTCTCCTCTGCTCCACCTTTCCTGTTCCACCCCATTCTGCTCCTCCTTTACCTATTCAGGGAGTAGGAGACGCTATGGAGGTGAGTGGGCAGATATAGGTGGATGCCTTGCTAATCTGCTGCCTGAGATGAATGCCTCATGGATAGGTCTGTGATTTTAAAAATAAATACATGTTAAGAACTAGCAAAGAAAATATTGAGAATGATTCTCGCTGAAATCTAGTTTTCCACAGCCAGAGAATTGTTTGTTGCTGTTGTAGCAATCAGAGATAAGGGACTTCCCTGCAATCTGAAATGGTACAGTCCAGGCATAGGTTAACCACCTCAACCACTTTTTGTGAGAACGAGACCTTATTTTGAATTCTTTGTGATCAGGGGCGCCGAATTGATCTCAGTGTTGGGGGTGCCCAAGCCACGCCCCTGACGTTGATTCAGCCACGCCCTCTGACATGACCACGCCCCCTGTCATAGCCGCCCAAGGCTTCTGAGGCTTTCAGCACCCCCTTCCGAGGCCGGGGCAGGCGATCGCCATGGCCCGGCCTCAGAAGGGGGTGACGAAAGCAGCCTCTTCTGAGGCCGGGCCACAGCCATCACCATGACCCGGGCTCAGGAGGGCCTGGCTTGCAAAACAAGTGCCTGGCCCAGCACCCCCAGAAAATTATTGTGGGTGCCGACAGCATACCGGCACCCATGGAGTTGGCACTGCTGTTCGTTACTGGAAAGCAAAATAGGCAGAAGTTGAATAATTTGCCATTTTTGAAATTCACTCAGGGATACTCCAAAGATGCAGATCTGCTCCCATGGCCAGCTTGAACTGCCAACATTATGCAGGCTTGGTTTCTACAGCAAGACAGAAGGCATGCTGAGAGAACAGGGGAGAGAACAGGCTTGCCAGAGGTGGCCCAGGAAAGCAGCCCATGCTTATTGGAAAGAAGAGCCCTGTGGCATCTGAAAGGCTACCGGGACACCCTTACAGTGCTGCCTCACCAGGCAAACACACCAGGTCATGTGGTCATGATCTGATGTACTCCCTGTTTCAAAGACATTATTATTCTAATCTTCAGCATGACTGGTGGGGGTGAATTCCTGATTTCTATGTTTGTCCCAGCAGCAACTCCCCCGCCATCCATTCTCATGTATCCATTGACAATAAAAATATGTTTTCCCAGGGTGCTTGTTGCTTTGTGCAAAGTACACAAGATTGCACGTGAACCAAGCATGTGCTGGAAACACCAGCCCTCCAATTCTCTGCAAGGCACAGGGGGTCTTTTGGCAAACGGCGCTGCCTGAAAGGTTCCCTGACTTGAAGGCAGAAAGCCTGAGAGCAGCTGGGCTGCAAGAGAAGAGCATATTGAGTTCATTCTTGAGTTCACGTCCCACCTTTGCCCTGAACTGGCTGGCCTTGGGAACATTGCTTTCTCTGCTTTTGTTCCCTATTTGTGCATGAGTGACTCAGGACTCTTCTCAGTGACTCAAGGCTGGTGCAGCCTAGCAGTGCTCTTGGTGACCTGCAACAGAAGAGCACGCAAAGAGCTGGGGCAGCCCACAAAGCATCTGGTGATGGGTTTCTATTTGTACCACTCCTTGTCTGGTGTCAGTGCATGGCGGAGGAGGCATGTATACATGTCAATATGCGAGAAGCCAGGAGGATCATGCACTGCGTCAGCATATCTCTCACTGGGCAGCAAAATACAGATCAGGAAGTCTTAGTGCAGTGGTTCCCAAACTGTGAGTCAGGACCCACCAGTGGGTCGCAAGCCAATTTCAGGTGGGTCGCAAAACACCTAGGGCAGCCATATTGAAAATATGGGAAGATAGGATGCTGGAAAGGGTGAGGGCTGTGTGGTTGTTTTGCTTGCATCAAGGTTGTAAATAACCTTTTTTTCATTCTGATTCACTTTGCTATTGGAAAATGGCTGAGAAAGCCGTTATCAGGAAAGCAGCAGGCTCTGGCATCATGATGATGGCACTTCCGGCCATAACATCACTTCCGGTGGGTCCTGGGCAGATTGTCATTCTAACAAGTGGGCCCGGTGGCTGTGTAAATGTTGGGAGACATTCCGAGCAGCAATAGCAATGGCAATGGCAATGTAAAGGGATGGTTCCAATGGCAAATGGGAAGGACCACTTACATGACGCATTGCAGCACCTCCAATACTTACTACACCCCTCTGGCTATGCTATTGGGACATACCCAGGCACAAGCCCTATATGCCCCCTCCCCAGCGATGGGATTCACAGACTGACAAGGGGAATGCTGGGCGGGACTTAGGCGGGGCTTCCGCGTGATTGGCTGCCCGTCTGCAGTGTTCCGCAGCGGTCCTGGCCTCGGGGGGGGCTGCCCCCCCGGTTAGTGTGCCCCACCGCTGCTTGCTCAGGCACCCAGCGCAACCCTCACCTATCCCCCACGGCGAGCGGGAGTCTCCCGAGGCCAGGACAGCTGCGGAACGCTGCGGACAGGCTGCCACTCAAGCGGAAGTCCTGCCTAAGTCCCGCCCAGCGTTCCCCTTGTCAATTCGTGAATCCCATCGCTGCCCCTCCCCCATATGTGCGCTAATCATCCTTCCTCACCCAGAAGCTATGCAGGGCAGCTACTCCTTGTGCAACAATGCAAAGGAGAACTGTGCTCCCCACAACCTGACAAGTGTGCCATGACCCACTTAACTAGGCAACGGGGAAAAGCAGCAGCTGCTACCACTGGCTATTAAAAAAATGCTTCTCACACACACACACACACACACACACACACATGCACCCATGGCAGCAGGGGCTATCACTGGGGGCTTGGCATACAGGAAATGTGAAATGGTCAGCACTGAGCAGGCTCATGACATATTGGCCGTTTTCTAGGGCAAACAGTTCTACAGTAAATAAGATGTTGAAACTTTTTCAGGGGGGTGCACAGCCTAGTTATATCTTTGCAGCAGACCTAGCCAAGATCCATTATAAAGTGGACTCTAGAGAAATGAAGCAAGATACAGCAGAGATCGGAATAAATCTTCCCCCTGAAACTTCAGGGTGTTCCAATCAAGCCTACCAATCAGAAAATGCACTTCCAGGGGCCCCAAATACACCCCTCTGCAAGCAACCCTGTCATCAACAGGCAAGAAGGGTTCGAACCGAGACTTTCCAGTTACCTCGGTGTGGCTGGGAGCCATATTTGCAACATGTGGGTGGGAAAGCTGTCACCAGAGAGGAGGGGAAAAAGGCTCCATGGAAAGCAAGATTTGTGCTGAAACAGCTGAGTCATTCTTTAGCAGTTAAGGTAGACCCAGCTCAGCAGCCTGGCTAATAGGCCATTGGGTCATAGTTGGCCTGAGTTCCATGGTTCTTTCACCAAAGGTAAAGGTAAAGGTTTCCCCACGACCGAATGGTCTAGTTGTGACCGACTGTAGGGGGCAGTGCTCATCTCCGTTTCAAAGCCTGTAGAGCCGGCGTTTTTGTCCGATCATGTGGCCAGCATGACTCTACGCCGTAGCGCACGGAACGCCGTTACCTTCCCACCAAAGTGGTCCCTATTTATCTACTTGCATTTTTTAGGTGCTTTCGAACTGCTAGATTGGCAGGAGCTGGGACAAGCAACGGGAGCTCACTCCGTCACGCAGTCTTGAACTCCCAACCTTGCGGTCGAAAGCCCAGCAACAGCGGATTAACTTGCTGCGCCACCACGTCTTTCACCAAAGGGTCATATAAAAGTGGAGTGCAGGAATTACAGGGCACAGTGCTGCCTTTTCCTTGGGAGGGCTGACCTTGTTCTGCACATGTGTGACTTGAACAGCAAGTGCCCAACTGAATCTAACGAAATCCTGTCGATAATCTGGATTATGCGTGGCGGTTAGATGGATGGGCATGGGGCACAGCACCCAACAACCACAAGCACTCCTAGCCTTCCTTGTCCAAAAACAGAGTGCAGACTGGGTTGGTAGTCCTTGCTGCCACCACCCAAGGCCAGGAAAAGTGAGGCAGAATGAGGCTGCAGAAAGCAGAACCGTCCCTCCCAGAGCCCCAAGGGGTGCCCTTGAAAGTCAGCCAGTAATGACAGGGAAGACAGGGCAATAAAGACCACAAGGATTAAAATAATAACAATACAAGGAGTTTTGTTTTATTAAGAGAATGAAAAACATGAAAGTGAAAGGTGTAAAGTAAAAGGCAAAACAATAAGGTATTGGAGGGATCACCCAGAGGCTAGAAAAGCTTTAAGTGGACACAGAGGGCAAAGAATAGCACAGAAGTTAAAATACGGGCTGGAAATAAAACACGAATGCGACTTACTGAGTACTTTCCCTACCCTAAGTACCCATGCTGGTCTTTGCATCCACACCTAGCCAGTCACAGGGGAGATCCCTATTGCTTGATGTCACCCGGCCAGAGGAGAGAACCACACTGTGAAGGCTACATCTGGCACTGAGGATTCGGTGAATCACAGAATACTGTATAGTTGTAAAAAACCCTTTGAAAAAATGGTGGTTTGGACTAGCCTGCCCATGTAAGCAGCCTTGGGCATTTGCTTCGGCATGGGAGAGGCGGGGTATAAATTCCTCAAAATAAATAAAAATAAATAAATATTGTGTCCTCCAAGACACTGAATGAGAACACAGGCAAATGCGAGGGGGGGTACCCACTTTTTATAACCAGGTATTAATCAGGTTTTCTCAATTGGATTGGTGCCTTAGGGGGTCACCTGAGCCCCTTGCATTTCCTACTCTTGGAACAAGCTGACTCAAAGCCAGGGCAGGCCCAAGACCTCTTGACACCTGAGGCGGCATGCCAAAAGCTTTCCCCCCTTACAAGATGACATGCCAGCTTCGGCTCCTCCCCACCTTGTGGATGCCAATTTGCCTTATGGATGGGCCAGCCCTTCTTAAAGCAAGTTCTTGGTTTACTGGTCAGTTGGGGGACATTGGTGTGCCATGAATGGTCCCCTGGTATGGCACGGGAGTTTGAGGAAGTTTTGGTAATTTATTAGTACGGCCATTCAGGGATGTGAACCCTCTGCCAGCAGTGTGGTGTACCTTGTCAACTGTCAACAAACCGATGGTGTGCCTTGACAATTTTAGCTCCTTGTCAGTGTGCCAAGAGATTTTTAAAAAGGCTAAAAATCACTGTCATATTAGATGCAGAATTTAATGCAGAATGCAATGAAACAAACTGCAACTGAAATATCTATATATCAAAAGTTATAGCCAAATAACCAGAAAAGGAAAGCATAACTGATTTATATAATAAAAACTGGATTTCCTTAACTCAAAATTTAACTGAGCAATGAGGGCACAATCCTAACCCGTAGTTAGGCCTGCACAGTTAGGCCAGCAAAGTTTGGCCGGCACAAGGGACACTGTAAGGTATGTTTGGACCACTCTCAGAGCCAGAGAGGCCAGCACACAGATGTGCGCCATCCTCCCTGACTCCGAGAGTGGTCCAAATGTGCTTTACGGTGGCCCTTGTGCCGGCCAAACTTTGCTGGCCTAACTGTGCAGGCCTAATTCCAGGTTAGGATTACACCCTGAGACTTATTGAGAGCCAAGGTGTTTTTAAGACACAGCAGAGAACCGATAAGGGGCTAGCATAAATCAGCTCTCATTTTCATGTATCAGAGTTAATACTAGTATGATGAACTAATACTATTATCCAGGTTAGAATTAATACTAGAACGAATACTAATTCCATGTATCAGAGCTAATACTATTCAGTTGTGTGTCATAAAGTTGGCTACTGGTTTTTTGTTGGTTTTTGTTGATTTGTTGGGTGACCTGTACTCTTATATATTTAAATAACTAAATAAATTTAATGGGGTTGACACCAACCCTAGTGATTCCACTGCACTTAGTCTGTACGCATGATATTGTAATTTATTCTGTATGGTCTGGTGTAGGAGGAGCTTCATTATGGGGGTGATGCAATCAGCTCTCGCACCAGGGCAAACCCTAGTGATGCTCCTGCATGGCGCCTTAGGCATCCGGAGGTCTTGAATGGCCTTGGTGCTACAGCATATCACCTACCTAAGGAAGCTGGTAGTTCACTAACATAAACTGAGCCTGTCCATCATGTTTGTGGATGGCACAAAACTGGAATGAAATGCAAACTCTGTAGAGCAGTGTTATTCAAACTGTGGGTATGGACCCACCTGGTGGGTTGCAACCTTATGTCAGGTGGGTCGCAGAAAGCTGGGAGCAGCCATCTTGGAAACTGCAGACCTTACTCTTGTTATATTCCTTTTGTGAGTGTTAACAGTTTGAATTTTCAAGTGAGGGTTTTTTAAAATTTTGTTTTCATTTCAGTGTTTTTGCATCATATTTTGTCATCTTGCTTTCTGTCAAGGATGTTTCATGATTGTACAATTACTGTAGTCCAATAATGCCAATTTGCATTTCAAGAGTGTCATTTTATTATGTTACAATGATAGCACTTCCTGCTTGATGATGTCACTTCCTGCCATGCCATCACTTCTAGGTCAATGACATCACTTCCGGTGGGCCCCAACATGAGTGCCATTCTAAAAAGTGGATCCCAATCTAAAAGGTTTGAATACCATTGCGGTAGAGGATGAGATGAAAAATAACCTCAGTAATTTGGAGCTCCAGGAAAAGAGAACGTTCTGCTCTTTCTCCTAGCACTCCAGGCAGTACGAGAACCATGGACACATCCAATGTCATGGTTTCGGGGATTAGAAGGTCATAAGATAGCCATGTATTTTTTGGCAATAACCAAAAAATCAACACCTGTGGGCAAATATGCACAGTTGCATGATGATGCATAGATTCCTGCTGGGCTCTTTCACTCCATATATGCGCAACACAGTTTCTAAAGTGCTCAGTCTTTCAGACTGTCTGGGGCCATGAAAGCCCGTCTGCTAACCAGTTATGAAAATCAAGGCAAATTAAAGGAACTGCACGCACAAGGAGATGTCTATCATAGGCAGTTGAACACATAACCAAAGGGAAAGGAAACTCTCCAGAATAACCCCAGAGCCTAAATTAGAACCTCGACTCCAGGGCTTAATTGGGCTCATGATTCACTATCCCGAAACCCTGCAACACGTCAGACAAGTACAAAGCAGTGCCTTCCTCGGCTAGGCAGAAAGGATCTTGCTTTTTCTGCTGAGTTCTAAACTAGATGGTACGGGACATCCCTAAATGGTGTGTCTTCTGGTTTTCCAAATATGTGGCTAGCAGCTTCACCAGGCAGGAAAGAGGTGGGGTAACACTTTCCCCCTTGCCATTTTCTTGACTAAAATTGTTCCACCAAGCTGTTCTTTGCCTATATTGTAAGGCAATATACAGTTACATGCAGTGGCATTCCTATAGGAAGGGTCAAGACGCTAAGTGTTGCAGGAGCCTGGGCTGCTGTGTTACATGGTCCCCTCCCCCTCGTCTTCAGAGCCATGTGCAGATTGGAGAGCAAAGCCACTGAGCCAGCTCTCCAAGCTGCGAATGGTTCTGAATGCAAGGGGGAGGGGCCACGTTACACAGGGACTCAGGCTCCTGCAACACTTAGCGTTTCCTTCCCCCCCCCCCCCGTAGGAGTGCCACTGGGTACATGTACAATAGACCTTCAGAGAAAACTTTAGAATAACAACCAACCAACCAACCAACCAATATTTATATACCGCTTTTCAACACAAAGTTCACAAAGCAGTTTACAGGCAAATAGTAATCATAAGTTAAATGGCTCCTTTTCCCAGCAACAGCCACTAGAGAAGACACTGTGCAGGGGTGAAGAGTGACATTATCCAGGGGGATTAGGGTAACCATCCTCCCCCAACCACAGCTCTGACTCAGATCTCTCCCCCCTCTTCCAGCTACTATTCATAGTTTGAAAAACCAGTGGGGATCTTGTTCACAGATTTTCTGCACCATGTCCAGCTTGGCCCTTGGTGCCATAACACTGGGCTTGAGGCAACCTAGAGCTTTGTCAAGGTCAAGGTTTGGGACCTGAGTGCCTGAGGACCAGGGTAGAGCTGATTAAACATGAAAGTTAGCCCACAATGACCCTCTTTCTCCATCTCTTCCCCCCCCCTCTGGCAGATGATGGGCAAAGGTTAATCTCAGGCCATTTGTTGCTGGGATCTGCTACAGTATAGTACAAGGTTTTTCAAGGATTGGCTGTCTTGCCATATTACCAGGCCCACTCCCAGAAATCTCAGCTTTCGAGATGCATTCAACCTAGCAATTCTAAGATGACTGACTATTGTACTGCCAAAGTGCAATCTTTTGTAGAACTGCTGTCATATGAAACCGAGGGCTCCCAGATGGCGTCATCCTGGAGCATGGGGGCTTATGACAAAGGGCAGCGGAGCACTGATCTGTAGGCTGCTGGGTCCAGCCCAGACATGTCATGTAGCGGGTACGCGAGTGCCCGTTCCTAGGATTAGGGCTGGCCCCGCCCATTCGCCCGCCCCAAGTGGTACAGCTGACGTTTAATTTATAAAGTGCAATTTAACAATGGCAAGAATATCCGTGAAGTGATCCAAGCGCATTTCAACCATTGTATTTCTCATGGAAGCAGACCTCAGGAAAGGGTTGGGGCCCTGTTTCAAAGCATTTAGCTGAGAGTGTGCAATGGGAAGGAGATATGCACATTGGGTGCTCAAGGCTGAAAGGAACACAGTGCCCTGACTGAGGTCTCTGTGAAGTGGAGTGGAGCGCTCTGTCTTATTTATTCCTGTCTTATTTATCTTAGCATTTACAGCCCTTAAATCACCCTAAACATGTGTTCTCTGGCAGCTAGCAGTAAACAGCAGAATGCTACTATTAAACTTATTAAAGGGGTAATAAAACATAATGGCAAAGTAAGTATATTAAGATATAGAGCATCTATATGTACACAAACACACATGCTCGCACGCACACACGCACGCACACACATACAAGTGCAAACTTGTGATTGTTTTGTTCTGGTAACATGCCACCCACTGAGAATGGACAGGGCTGAGGGAAGGGAATTGGTTCAACTTTTATCCTCTTTCCCCAGCTCCAGCACACACTTCCTGCTCCAAGCCAACTAAGAAAGTTGGTATGTGGAAGGAACTGCCTTACCACATGTGTTCACTTCCTAGATCAGAAACCGTGGGCTTAAATCTGATGCCCCTAAGCACAGATGCTGCCTCATCCTGCGTAATGTACAGACGACCTCTGCAGTGAGGTCCTGTCTCTGCCTACATTCTGGTGCCCAGCATACTTACATCCAAGTCACCTGCTTTACGAGTAGAGGGTGTCATCTAAAATCCAGTTTCTCAACATTCCGACACACTCTTGTGTGACCAAGAGGCAGGTCTCAGGTTAGGGCTCTGCAATGAGAAGCAGGGTTGGTTCTTCATGGCTGTGGAGCCCTAGGGCAGCTTGCATATTCAGCTCCCTACTGACGCCTTGCCTGCCATTCCCACACAGACCCTGGAAGAAACACGGTGGTGAGCAATATGCATTCAAGACTGGAGATTTCTGAGGCAAGACCTGTGATGTCACAAGGCAAGACTGGGTGAAGTCACAAGATTGCCAACCCTTGACAACTGGAAAACAAATCCGGCACTGGGACCCAGAGGTGACCCCAAAATGCCCTTTTACGCTTTGCCACTCACCTCCCTGAGAACAATGTACAAAACTAGGGAAATGGTCATTTTTCGTAAACCAGTAACCCTAATGATCATGAAGCTTTGCACAAGCTCTTAGTGTGAAATGAGACAATTCTGCATTTAGAACAGCCACACACCTTCTCCCCAATTTATATATAAAGAGAGATGTCCTGACCGAATGATTCATCAGCATCCAGTCCAAACCACTGAACGCGAAATTTGGGGAATATTTTCCTTTCGTGACATAAGCACCCACTAAGAAGGGATTTTTAAAAATTTGCCTCCTAAGGGAGTGAAAAGGTGTGAAATGTGTTTTCGCTGATTCCTCAGCAGGAACCTCAACAGGATTGAAAGTTCAGAAAGGGTTAATGATTGCGAGGACCAGGCAGTGGCAGTGAACAGCAGTTAGTGGCCCAAACATTCCATCAGCCCGAGGTGCACAGAGTGGCACAGTCTCTACATGACAGCCTGGCTTGGTAGGGTCTGGCAGGCCTTTGCATTTGGCACCCTCCCTCACCCAGGCTTTGCACAACACCCCCCAGCTGCGGCCTTCCCTTCTCATCCTTTGCCTTAGTGGACTGGGTGGAGCTGGATAGAGGGAGAATGTGGCAAGCCCAGTGACAACTGACCCAGCATCCATGAGACCAGGTATGGCACTGGGGATGTGGTTTCTGGAGCTGGGGCCATCCGAGCCAGGCAGACACACACACCCCAGGGGCATAGCTAAAGAAATACAAGGGGTGCAATTGCACCATACCAGGCAACAACCTTTAGGGGGGCAACAAGCTGAGCTTGACACTAGTGGCCAAAATGATGAAAACTTTGGTTTTCATCATTTGAATAATTCACATTTCATCATGTGAATAATACCATCATGTTATAGATTATTGGAAAGGTACTTTAATGCAGAATGCAATGAAACAAATCAAAGTGTAATATCTTTATTAAAAGTTATGGCCAAAAAAAAAAAAACCAACAGAAAAAGAAAATACAACTGTCACATTAAAATCGCTGGCTTAGATGATTTTTAAAGTGGACAACAGAAAGGGAGGAACCATGCACACCACCGCGGGGGCGGGGAAGACGGCGAAACGGACCGGAATGCGGCGGGCGGGCTGCCGCTCACCCGTTCCTCCCGCCCAGCGTTCCGGCTGAATGATGACGCTGGGCCGGCACAAGCTAAGCCAGCAACGTTTGGCCAGCACAAGGGCCACCATAAAGTGTTTTGGGGCTACTCTCGGAGTCAGGAAGGATGGCTCAGTCTGTGTGCTGGCCTCTGACTGTGAGAGTGGTCCAAATGTACTTTATGGTGTCCCTTGTGCTGGCCAAACTTTGCCGGCTTAGTTTATGCCGGCCTAACTCAGTTTAGGATTGCGCCCCCAGTGACAACGGGGCCACTACCCTCTCAGCCTTACTCCATCTCTTGGGAAATGAGGCCAGATCACAGCATTTTGGAAGCGGTCGTAGTTGAGCTGCAGGTGCCAGTCTGCCAGGCACAGAGGCCCCATTCCCCACCCACTACAGCAGGGAAGGGCACCAGGGGCATGAATGGACCTTCTAAGCACCCTAAAAAGCTCAACCCAAAATCTCACGTGAGGAATCAAATTAAAGGGAATTTCAACCTGAACACAAATTTGTTATTGGTGTCAAAGTGGATTTAAAGTAGTTACATAATGTAGCGAAGCAAGCATGGCAAGGGATTTTAACAGTGAAATAACAGGAAAAAATAATAAAAAAAAATCCTTCCTATTACTGGCCTGGCAGGCTTGTTCGTCTCCGAAGGCATGTCTCTGATAGGGCGTGTGTGCCTCTCCTTGCCACCAATACTCATTCAGGCTCCCTCCCTCCCTCATGCCTTCGGCACACAGCACTGGGCATGTCTCTGATGGGGGGGTTCTCTTCACCAACCCCCCCCCCGGGCTTCCCTCCCAGTCGCACAGGCCCCTGGCCACTCGTGCGAGCCGCCAGGCCTGCCCAGCGGTCATGCGGGGCTTGCACCTCTCACGCGAGCTGCAAGGCACTGGAAACCTCTTGCGACCACCTGAAGAAGTGAGCTGCAGGAGGTGAGGCTGCAGGAGTGGGCTGCATGTAAGGAGATCTGGCTTCCCCCACCCTGGTATTACATACCGTGGCCAAGCACAGGTCTCCAGGTCATTAGTATCTAATGAAAGAAAAGACACGGTGTGATGCTGAGAGTTTTCCCACCCCTGAAAGTGGAGCCAGGTTTAGGAAGAGGACCAGCTCCATCCTTTGGCCACATTCAAGGGGTTCTAAGGGTGCCATTGTGGCATTCTGAGCTCTCAGAGGATGCCTTTGCTGAGCAGGCTAGCATGGCTTTTTCGTTTCCAAAGCACTTACGTGGAAAGAGGCCGGGGGCCATCAGTTCCCTGGATGTGTGGCTTGCAAATCCAAGGGTCCAAACTGTTTCACTTGACTGGAAAGAGAGCAGGTGGCTGCTGAAAAGCACCCAAGCCAGGCCCGCTGTGTTGCAACAGCAGCCAGGAAGAGTCTTCATGTGTTTTGCTCCTTCCATTTCCCACTCCTTCTTGGTAAAGACCTCTCTAATTCACACAGAGGCAGATACTTGGAGAGATAAGATAACTTTCTCTTCTTTAGGGGAGGTGACGTGTCACTAATCTTTCCACTGGAGTCAGAGCAAAGGGAATGGAAAACACCGGCATGAGAAGGAGGTGGAAGCAGGTGGAAGGGACCACATGGCTGCTTGTTGACAGCTTGGGGATCCTCATCACAGCAGTGTCCAGGAGGACCTTACAAGGAGGTGGAGATTGTTCTGAAGCCAGCACAAGACCCTCAGCCATGGGGGGAATGGACCTGGCCATCACGGAAGGAGAGGTGCAGCTCATGGGCTTGTCGTCATCTTGGCCCTCAGCCTGGTGTGATTCTTACGTGCTTCTCTGAGGCACCGTGACTCACTCAGTGTTGCTCTTCCAGCTTTCTCCTCTGCCAGGTCTGACTTTCCCAAAGGCTAGTTATTAAATTTGGGAAATGAGAAGATACCATGACCAAAAACAAAAACAAACAAGCTGGGTCACCACAGGCAGATACAAAAATTCCTTCTCAGCGTAGTTCCGCCTGTTCATCCATCCTGGTTTGTTTGCCTCTCCTTCTTTGCCTCTCCTATCCAGCATGGCCAGCTTGTGTCACTTTGTCATCACTGGCTTGAAGGCTATGCTGTAGACGAGGCTGGGTGCCTGGTAGTTCATAGGGCCACATCCAGCCCCATCTCCAATTTTTCCAGCCTTCTCAATCTTCCCTGTACTGGCCTGGGTACCACTTTTCCCCTGGCAAGAACACCTTTCCCCAGGAAATTAGAGGTGGCCCTGGAGGATGCTGTTATCTAATTCCAGGCCCATCAAGAAGTAGTGGGGTGCTCCAGATCTGGAACATGACAGGACAGAGGGTGAATCCACCTCTCTTCCCCCCATGAGTTTATGGGAAGGAGGTGGCCTGATTGCTGTTTATGGAATTTAACACAAACATGCTGGCTTAAAATAACATTGACCCCCATGCTCCTGCCAGCATGCTTTAGCCCAAGATGCCAGACTCTCCCAAACAATTGTGCTGGAGAGTTCATGATGACATCCTAGACAGTGAGGCTTGTATAAAGCACCTTGAGCCGCTGACTTTGGTACCTGACTCTCTGTGTTAGGTATCAATTAGCTTGCCAATTGATCGGCAGAACTGCTGGTCTGCCTCCTGCTACGCTTCATCACCACCACTTCAGATGGCCAGAGGCTGGTACTGCAGCTACCAACTGAGCAAGGGTCTGGAGACACAAAGGACCCATAGGGCTCCGGGTCTGGCCCCTTAATGATGTTGCCTCCCTAATAACCCTCAGTCCTAATATCCCTTACAGCACAATCGTAACTACGAGCTGGAATAGGCAGGCTGGCACACTTGCCCCAAATCCAGCCCAGGGTTGGGATTGGCTGCTGTGCAAAGGGAATACATTCCCCTCCCCTTGGGTAATGCACAGTGGCCTGAATGGGGCTACTCAGAGTTGCGCCAGCGACATTGCTGGCATAATTTCAAGCGGCCCAGATCGGGGATGACTGGACCGGAGATGGGGGTTAGGATCCAGCCCAAGTGCCGGATCCTGTTTCCACCCCAGACTGGTCCGCCCATGGATCTGCCTATCCCCACCTTTCCCCGCCCTGTTCCGCCTCCTACTGCCCTTCTTCTACCCTCCCCGAGCCCCTGTGCAGGCCTCCGTTTGAAAGCGTTACCTGGTCATTGCGGGGCCAAGTCCTGGTGCAGGGGAGCCTCCCCATCTCGGTGAAGGTGCAATCCTTACCTGGAGCTAGGCCGGCATCAGTCCCTTGTGCCAGCCCAGGACTATCACAAGCATGCTGTAAAGCCAGCCTCCCTGACTCCAAGAGTGTTGCAAATGCATTTTACGGGGCATTTGCAGCTCTCGGAGGCAGGCACAAGAGACTTGTGCCAGCCTACCCACCAATTTGGATTGCGCTGTTAGATTGTCTGCCAGTTTCCCAGCAGGCAGCAACCTCCATGCTCTCATCTCTAGGAAGACTGGGAAGTGTCAACACTCACCCCACACTGACCCAATTTCTTCTGCAGGCATAACTTCACAGCGCTGCAAACTCCACCAACTTTAAAACCACTACATTGCATCACTACAGCGTTGCAAGCCAGTTGGTCACCTCAAAAAAAGAAAAAGAAAAGAGTATTAATTTCATGAAGGAAGAATTCCGTGATGTGCTCAGAGGCATGGAACGGAATCAATGGCAGGACCCAAGGCTGGAAAATGGAAACAATGCAGAAATGCCCTTTCCTGTCAACCTGGTAGCTGTGGATGCTCAGCGATATTTTAAGGGACGCCAACAAAGCTGCCATGAGCAATCTGAGTAGTGTGACCCTCCGATGGTTTGCCACATAGGATGCTGGATGGAAAGCTGAGATTTTGAAATTGCAAGCACATCCAGGTGGGGCAATTGCTGGGGGCCTAAGACAAGTAGAAGGTTTGCAAAGGAGGTTGGAGGAAGGAAGACAACATTCAGCATCTTTGCATTCAGCATCTTTTCCTTCTCACACACCAGAACCAGGGGAATTCACTAAAATTGAGTGTCATGAGAGTTAGAACAAACAAAAGAAAGTCTTTTTTTATCCAGTGTGTAATTAATCTGTGGAATTCCTTTCCACAGAATGTGGTGATGGCATCTGGCCTAGATGCCTTTCAAAGAGGATTGGACAGATTTCTAGAAGAAAAATTCATCACAGGCAGTGATGTCATTCAGGGGGAACGGACCAGAACGAGCGTTCCGGATCCTAACGGGCTCCATGGCTGGTTCCGGGTTCCCGACAAGTGCCAATCAAAAGTGAGTTCCTGTTCCTAAATCATTTGAATGACACCACTGATCACAGGTTACAAGCTGTGTGGGTATGTGCAAACTCAGAACGCCAAGTGAGGTATTCTGGGGCAACACGATGCCTTCTGTGCTCCCTGAGGCATCTGGTGGGCTACTGTGAGATGCAGGAAGCTGGACTAGATGGGCCTTTTTGGCCCGATCCAGCCATGTGTTTCTTCTGTTCTTTTGCTTTCTGCTCCACTTTACCCAGGCTGGCTCAGGAGTGCTTTTTTGAGGACGCAAAGCATGTATTTGCTTGATGTAGTCCTTACAACAATCCTGTAAGGTGAGTAAGTATTATTATTCCCAGATTGCAACTGGGGTTGAGAGGGAGTGGCTCGCCTTAAGCCATCTGGTGAGTTCATAGCAGAGGCGAGATCTGAAGTGAGAAAGTCCTGCTTCGCAGCTCAATCTTTCAGCCGCTATGCCCCAAACATACTTTCAGCACACAGCATGGCATGACCTGGGGGATCCTAATCCCTGGTCCTAATTGTGAGAATAGATTCTGAGTGCTTCAGTATGATGGTGTGATCTCATGTTTCCCCAAGGGAAAGCGGAAAGGAGGAGACAGATGTTCCGGGTAACAGTGGAAGAATGGCGAACAAGACGCTCTCCCTGAGTGACAACATTTCGAAGAGGAAGTCAAACCTAAAGTTTAGCATGCGGTTTGGCTAGCTTGCCTGAGTCACCTGGGCAGAGGACATGGGGGTGCTGTGACTATCTGCCACACCCTTCCAGCCTCCTCTGATCAAAGGGGAGCACTGAATATCTTTTGCCCTCTGAAATTTGTGTTGCAAAGGATTCTGGGATGGACCACCGCTCAGATTGTGTAGTGTGACAGCTCTGTGTCAAAGGATTCGCATTCAGGGCTGTGATTGTCCACCTAAGCCAGATCTGGAGCAGAGGCTTTCACAGGGACTCCAAGCTAGCTGAAGGAGGAGGAATAATATGACTCCCCTGCTTTTCACACTGCCTTAAAATAAGAGATGGGGGAGGGAAGAGTCTGGTGTTTATTTCCAAGCCTGCATTAATGAAATTCCACACTGTCCTGGATTACTTCTGTCAAAAAATAATAATTCCAGGCTCTTATCAGGCTCCAGGAGGTGAGGGAGGCAGCAAGATTCCCCTCTCCTGTGGGCCAGGAAGATATACACGGAATGTGTTTGGGGGCATATGTGTGTCTCTTGCTCTTCTGGTTTGCTGGTTTGCAGCTCAGGGGCAACTGTAGAACAAGCTTTCCTGCTATCCATGCTAGATCAGGACCTCACAAAACAGGTTGTGGCCTTCCAGGTACACACAGGGCCTCCAAACATCAGGTATCTGACTGGTCCATTTGGCTCATTTACCTTCAGTTTGAGATCAGGGGTGTTGCCAGAAAAAACCAATGTAATGTTGGGCAAGGAGGGAATTGACCTCATACCCTGATCTGCTAGGCTCTGCCCAAAGAGGCACCAAAATCAGCAAAGCCCTGCCCAAGCCCCCTCTCCCCCCCCACAAAAAAACTGCAAGGCTCCATCATTGGACTTTCCAGCCACTGCCAGGGTCTATCTTCTAACTCAAATCTGGACCCACCCACTGATCAGGTATTTCAAAAATCAAATGTTTCTGTTGAGTCTTACCTTGCTGTGGAAATCACTCCTTTCTCATGCCACTTCAGCCAATCCTCAGGGGGGAAAGCAACATCTTGGTGTTGCTTACCAGTGGCAAGGGAAAGGAACGATTTATACGGGACGGTAAGGCTCCTTACAAAACTTAGAGCTCCACCCCCCCCATAGGGATGCCACTGGTTGACATTCAGTATGTCGGACCAACTCAAGACCTCCTGGCACCTGAGATGGTGTGTCAAATGATGATCCCCCTTACCTGATGGTGCACCAGCCTCTGCTCCTCCCACTCCTTGGAAGAAGAATGGATAGGGCAGAAGTGTGGAGGAGAGGAGAGTGGTGGGTTAGAGTGTCAGAGCCTTTCTAACCTACCACTCTCCTCTCCTTCATACTTCCTCTTCCACATCATCCCACTTTTCCTTTTTCAATCTAGAGTGTGAGAGAAGGAGGAATGGATGTGAGCGGGCAGGTAGAAGTAGGAGCCCCTTGCCAACCTGCTGCCTGAGGCGACCACCTCACTCGGTCTCACGGAAGGGCCAGCCCTGCTAGCAAGGTCAGTAATAGGTGTCTAACTCATATTTGCTGCAGTGGAGCCTGCACCGTTTTGATGCTTCTACAGCAGTAGTTAATTCTTGTTCCTGTTTCTCTAACCAACTTTCCAGCACTGGGGTAAGGATAACGCAGCTCTGAGGTGAGGGAACAAACATTCCCTTACTTTGAGGAGGCCTCTGTGACTGCCCTGGAACTGCAGAAAGCAGCACATGCCCCACTGGCATAGCTATGTCAGCGCTGGAAGGTTGGTTAGGATTGCGCCCTCAGTGTTGTAAACTACTTCGTAGGATCTTTATACAGAAATAAATAATCAAGGTGCTGTGAGTGGGCTTCCTCAGGCAGACAATTCAGAGTGGCACTAAAAGGCCAGAGAGTGAAATCCAGTCAGGTCTAATTGGTGGGGCACAATCCACTGAAACGTTCTCTAACAAGTGACAAGCAGCGATGGGTATGTGCAACCTTCTGGTTTTAGACACAGACTACCTCAGAATGTCAGGTGCTGGCGAGTGGCAACAGGATGCAACAGTGTTGGGATATGATTTGGAACACTTGGTTAATTTGCAAGTTGAAATGAGTTAGCAACTGAGTTTTAGGCGGGAACCTGGTCATGTGATATGTACAGGTCAATGTTGCAATTATGTACGGGCTTGAACTGGACTGGATGTCAGTGAGTCTGTGTGAGTGTGTGAGGAGCTGTCTTTGCTGTTAGATGTGTGGAGAGAGAGATAGAGAGCTGAGTGTGATTTCTTTGAAGCTGTTCTATGTAAATACGTTCTAAATACAAAGTTCTGTTTAGAACAAGTCTCTGCATCTTCATTTGAACGAACCTAAAGGTCACTCATCGTGTCCACCCTAAGGCCGCCACTTTCCTTCAAACAGGTTGCCTTTTTTTTTGCTCCCTGAGACCTCTGGTGGGCCACCGTGAGATGCAGGAAGCTGGACTAGATGGGCCTTAGCCCTGATCCACCAGGACTCCTTAGACCCCTTAACATGAAGCTGTGAGTGCCATCTTAATCTCCCTCCTGCAATACCAACATGTCTGGGACCAGGCTGAGGGCGCAATCCTAACCTGCAGTTAGGCCGGCATATTTAGGCCAGCAAAGTTTGGCTGGCACAAGGGACACCGTAAAGTATGTTTGGACCACCCTTGGAATCAGAGAGACTGGCACACAGATGTGCACCATCCTCTCTGACCCTGAGAGTGCTGCAAACACTCTTTATGATGGCCCTTGTGCTGGCCAAGCTTTGCTGGCCTAATTGTGACGGCCTAACTCCAGGTTAGGATTGTGCTCTGAGTCGGAGATGGGGAGGTTGGGATAAGATTGTTCTAGGGACATTTTTCTTGTTGGAGTTTTGGTTTCTGTCTCACATAAGAGTGCACCTAGAGTTCAGTTGCTACTAAGGGTGGGAGCAGGGCTGGCCCAAGACCTCCTGAAGCCTGTGGTGCTGCACAAAATGCTGCCCTCCTTACCCAAAGATGTGCCAGCCTCTGCTCCTACTGCTCTGCAATGCTGTGGCTCAGCACTCTCCCCTCCTCCACATTTTGTATTCCTCTTTACCACCACCATCCCTGCTCTGGTTTTTTTTTTCTTCAATCCAGGGTGGAAAGAGGAAGAGGGGCAGTGGAAAGGTAGGTGAACAGAGATGGGCTCCCCACACCAATCCACTGCCTGAGGAGACTGCTTTAGTTGGCCTCATGAACGGGCCGGCCATGAGTGGAAGGCCTCGACATGATAGGAAAGGACTTAAGCAAGGGAGTGGGTCCTTCATCTCCTTATTCACTCTCTAGATGAAACCAGCAGGCTCTGAGTCCTGCATGTGTGCTTCGTTCCTTGCAATCACCTTGTCTGGCAGCAATTGCTTTGGGGCGGGGGGAAGCTCAGCTCATGCCCCCTTCCCAAGCGATAAACAGGATTGCATTTGGTAAGGTGCTAGCTGATGCTCAGTTCAAGGCAAGCAGATTTGCATGCTGAAATCCCTGGCAGGCTGATGCTGAGCTGTGCCAAACTCTGCTTTTGAGAGCCTCAAAGCCGAAGATGCGTGCAAAAATAAATGCTCCTTTTGAGCATTTCCTACGCTAAAGATTTCCCCCCGCAACCGGTCGCTTAGGCCAAGTTGGCAAATGGCTCTGTGATAACCTTCCTTTTTTTTCTCGGCTTGACTGTTTCCCTGGGTCAAAGAACGGAGAGAGCGAGTGGAATTTTCCAGGTCAGCAGGAGGAGCTTTGCATTTTGAGAGCTGGCAGAGTGCACCTGAACAGAGATCAGCTGGCTGTCGTGAAAGCCAAATAAGATACGAATAGACTCAGGTTGCAAAGGGCAAGCAGGCCTGAGAGACTGCCCCTGCCTCCCTGTGCAAAGCAAAGGGCTTGCCCTACAAACAGGAGAAGGCCACAGTTGGGCTTTGTCTCTGGGTGGGATCACCGCTCTTTGCTCTTGCAGCCCTGGGCAGCCCTTGGCTCAACCCTGCTGCACCTAGGCAAAGGCCCCTGTTGAGAAGGCAGCACCATCCAGCCATCGAGGGAAGTGGAGAGAGAGCCCTGTATCACTTGACATACATTGGAAAAACAAGAAAAACTGGAATCCAGCTGAACTGCGGGGGTGGGGGTGGGAGAACTGGAAGCCAAACAAGCCGCAGCAAGCAACAGCCATCCTCAGCCAAAACAGAGGGAGCGTTGCAAGTAGCCCAGCCTGGCCAGGGATCGTGAAAAACAGCTTGTCCTCCCCAAATGAGACTGTGTCTAGTGATGAGAAGGAAGCTTCTTCTGTTCCTCCTTCCAGAGAAGTGATAGACTCTTTACTTAGCGAGTTGCTCTTTGCAACCAGGCTCCTGATGCACCAGCATACTGCAGCCCAGCACAAAAACTCTGTGGGTGCTTGGAAGCTGGCAGCATTTTTCTGCCAGCAGTGGCAAGTAACACATAAGAAGAGCCCTGCTGGATTAGACCAAGGGCCCACCTCGTTCAGCTTCCTGTATCTCATAGTGGCCCACCAGGTGCCTCGGGGAGCACTGTAGGCAAACAAGATCCCTGTATCCTGTTTCCACACCCTTGCATTTGGCACTTGAAAATAGAAAAGCTTGAGATTGCATAGAGTCATCATGGCTTCTCACCTGCTTTGGACTTTTCTTTCATCAATCTGACTAATCCCCTTCTCAAGAAATATAGGCCTTCAAGTGCCATCACAACACCCTGTGGCAAGGGGTTCCACAGATTAATTACATTGCTAGGTAAAGACATATTCCCTTTTCTCTGTTCTGACTCTCCCACCAGTCAATTCTAGTGGATGCCCCTGGTTCTGGTGTTGAACAAGAGGGAGAAGAACTTCTGTCTATCCACTCTGCCCATCTCGTGCCCTGGTGCCTGGGCATTCTGTCTATAGCTCCAAAGGGCCTGCCTGTGCCAAACATGTCCATGCACTCGCTCAAAGAGATCCATTTTGCCATGATTTAAATGTTCCATGACTGAGCCCTGGCAATGCAGGCAGGGCAGTGATGTCATGTAGCCAGGATGCTCCGGAACGCCGTTCTGGTTGTTCCGTGTAGGGCTGGCCCCGCCCACTGTAGTCAGCGCTGCTGCACGCCCCTGCAGTATGCGAATGGGGCTGGCCGTGCCTGCGCCCTGCACGCCCGCAGCCGGAGGTTTCAGGCAGGGCAGGCAGGCAGGCAGGCAGCGGACCGCGGGGGAGGCGAGGATGCACGGAGGAACTGCCAATCAACCGTGCGTCCCGGTAGCTACTTCCTGCGTTCCGGTTGCTAGCGCAGGTAGATTCCACCACTGAGGCAGGGGTTCTGTCAAAGGACTTTTACACCATAGCAAAGTGGATTTCTTTTTCCAGTGGGCAGCGGGTCCCAGGTTCCACCCTTGGCATCCCTGTGTAGAGCAGGAAAAGACTTAGGACGCAATCCTAACCTGGAGTTAGGCCGGCAGTCAGCAAAGTTTGGCCTGCAGAAGGGACACCGTAAAGTGTGTTTGGACCACTCTCGGAGTCAGAGAGGCCAGCACACAGACGTGCGTGATCCGCTCTGACTCTGAGAGTGGTCCAAACACGCTTGACGGTGTCCCTTCTGCCTGCCAAACTTGGCTGGCCTAACTGTGCCAGCCTTACTCCAGATTAGGATTGCCCTCTGAGTTAAATGAACTCAGGTTGCAACCTTAAGGCACATTACTTGGGAGTAAGCCCCGCTGAACACAAGGGGATTTACTTCCAAGTAGACCTGCCTAGGATAGGGCTGTCCAGGCCAGCCCGCCCACAAGGCTTCCTGAGGCTGTTGCATCAGACAGCAGATCAGCAAACTAACTGGTTTGGACAGAGCCCTGGAGGCGCCTGACACGAATCGTGCCACTGAGACCTTGCTGCTCCCTCCCCGTGTAACAGCTCCTTCTTGGGACAAAAGGCTGACCTGATTTGTCCCCTATGGTCACAATGGGGACCTGATGTTCCGCAGTCAGCTTTACAACGGAGGGGAGGCAGCAGCGGACGGCCCAGCTGCAGGCGGAAGGAAAGCAAAAGCACATGCTGTTGGCCAAGGCAGGCATCGTGGATTGGCCTTGAGAGGGCAAAAGAAAAACCACCTGCCCAAACTTCAAGACCCGGTTGGCTACTGGTGTTTAGCCAAACATATTTTGAACAGGCGGGGGGAGGGAGAGGGGAATTGGCTCCACCCACTTCCTCCACCCCTGCAAGAATGAAGACACTGGTGAAGGCTGTTTAACCCAGGGCTGGCTCCTCTATGAGGCCACCATAAGGCAGCAGAATGCTGGAGGTGCTCATCTCTGCCTGCCTACTTGCCTCCACTGTGAGTGGAAGGAGCAAAGCTGGCACATCATTGTGCAAGGAGGGGGGCAGCGTTTGGCATGCTGCCTCCAGCATCAAGAGGTCTTGGTCCAGCCCTGGTTTCACCCCTTCTCCTTCCCAGGGTGAGGGTTTTTGGAAAGGGTTGCCCTTTGTCTTCCTTCAGCTGCTGGCTCTTGTTTGCCTGGGCTTGTGTGTGTGGAGTGGAAGGTTGTAGCCCTCCACTCACAAAGCAGCTGAAACAATGAGGAGGAGGCCCTTGAGACCCCAGTCTCTTGGGGGGAACCCTGATGTTGAACCTCTGGGCTTCTCCATCTCCCACCACAGCCTGGCTCTATCCCGTGAAAAGGGGCTGCTGAGAGCTTCTCCAGGCAGGGCAGCAGAAGCCGAAGGTGCCTCGATCGGGGGCATTGCATTCTGGAGCAGTTTGAGGTTTCTTTGCAGAACTTCCTGGGCAGTTCTGTTCCTTGCCACCCCACCCCACCCCCTAAGGAACTGGGTCTTTGTGGAGGCAGCTTCCGTCTCTCTGCAGGCTCTTTGCTGCTTGATGCAATGACGGAAGTTTGTTGCGCATCCCTCTGGGGCACTGAGCAAAAATCAGCAGATGGAGTGCAGGCAGTGCAATGCGCTCAGTTTGCACTGCCAGGGTGTCTGACGCCCCCCCCCTCCACAATGTCCCTTCCCAAGATGCTGAAGGCCATCTAGTTTTCCAGTTCTGCAAAACCTACTGCTTCTGGGGCTTCTTTGGCTAGTAGCCACTATTTGTCCACTTCTGCTGATCAACAGCTCTTAGCCAAGGGAGATCATCCAATCCCTATGAGAATGTCAGCATCCCCCTCCCCGTATATGAAATCCCCCCTTTGGGGCCTTCACTGCCCAGTGGCGTCTCTACAGGGAGGGCAGAGCTCTACGTTTTGCAAGGAGCCTTACCCTGTCATGTAAATCCCTCCTCTCCCTTGCTGCTGTAGCCAGTAAGCAACGCCCAGATGTTGCTTTTCCCTGTGAGGATGGGCTAAAATGGTGCAGGAAAGGAGTGATTTCCACTGCAAGGTAAGGCTCCTTGCAAAACCTAGAGCTTTGCCCTCCCTGTAGAGACGCCACTGTCACTGCCCCCCCTTAGTGCTGCAGCAATGGCAGCTGCCATAGGGGATGCAACAATAGCGACATGAATTTGTTAGTTGCTTTTATGTAGGATGACACTCAAAGGTAAAAGTCAGAAACAGAATGTAAAATATCACAACAGAAAGTTTCAAATGGGGTAGTTGAGCTCTACCACAGCAGGATAGGATGTGGTCAGAGGGACAGCGACCAGGAACACATTGGTGTATTTGTAGGGTTTCAATTGGATTGTTTCTCTTATGCAGATCTTAAAAGTTGCAGGTGCCCTCAATCCCTTCTATGCTTCCTTGATTCCTAGTTCATAATCCTTTTTCTCTTACCACTTGCCCTTCCCAGAGTTTTCCTTTATCTCACCCATCACCTGCAGTGTTCCATTCCTTCAGCCCCACGCTTCTGGGTGATGTTGTGTTCCTGCCAACCTGTTTTCCAGTCTTTTGCCTGCTCCACGTCATTCCTGACACTTTCTGGAGGGTTGCTGGGATGTTTGACACAAGGCCAAATGGACCACTATTCCTTTTCAAGCTGATCTGTGAACATTCTGCAGCAGCCTTTGCTCCCTGAGAAGTTTGAAGCTTTGTCTGGATATTGTTTGCATATCCAAGGGGGGAGCAAGAAATCCTGTTCAAGTTCAAGCAATGGGGCCCAGAGACTTCATTGCCATAATCCAACACATTATGAATGGCACCCTCTTTCTTTAGATACACAGCAGAGTTCCTAGAAGGGGGCGGGGACAAAATGCTAAGTTTTGCAGGAGCCTGAACTCTTGTGTAAAGTGGCCCCTCACCTTCTGAGCCATTCCTGGAGGCAGCTCTCTGGGCCACTTTACACAGGAGTTTAGGCTCCTGCAAAATTTTGCATTCCCCCCCCCCACCTCGGAAAGCCACAGCAGATACAACCTAACTGAACACCCACCAATTGTCAGGAACAAACAACAGAGGAGGACTATGGCCATCATAGCCATCACGTCTGGCTTCTGCTGCTTCCAGAAACCATCTTTGGCCTCATCCAGCCACGCTTTTCTTAAGAATAATTCAATTCAGTGGGGCTTGCACAGAAAATCTTCTCCTGAAATGTTCTTTGTTACTAAAGTGTGAGCTACCAAGCCCTTTGTTCGAGTCCCAGATGCCTGTGGTTACTCAGCACTTGTGAGCCTCACAAGTGGCTTCGGCACTTTCCCCTGCATTGTTTCACGTGTCCCAGCGACTAAGTGTTTCCTTCCAAAACAAAGTCCCAGTTTATGGATATAATCAGAAAGAAATGTCTTTCTTCTCAGAAGAAAGGCAGCTGTCAAGAATCTAATTGAGAATCTTGCGGATTTCATGGAGGGGATCCCTCCATTTGCGTAGCACCCCCACTGACACCAGTGGGCCTGAACAGTGTTTTCACTCCCAACGCTGGCCCGTGCTGCCTGTTGCACGTTTTTGATCTGGTCAAACCATGAAATCTTTCTGGAACCAAATATTTGGGATAACTTGTCTTGGGTCCTTGGGAGAGAAAGGCAGGGTAGAAATATGATAATGGAGGAAACAACAGGTTACAAAGTCCCCCCAAAACATCCTTTTTTGGGATGTTTAAAAAATATTGTCACATATGATATTTGGAACTGGTTAGTTGTTTATTTGACAATGGCAAAAATATTGGCTGCTTTGTACCAAATGCTCCAGATGTACCAAATTCCAAACGACGGACATTTCCAATGCAATGTCCAGAATCTCCATCACTAATAGTAATGAATATGGGACACTGCATTCTGATATCCACTGGTAAAGGCACCAAGATGAGCCACGCTCAGACCGGTTGAAAAATTGATTTTTTTCTCTCCCTAGCACTCCAGAATGATCCATTTCAGGATGTTTTCAACTGCGTACATTTTTGTCTACTTTGGAAATATTTCATATGATGGTATAGTTCAGTTTCGAACCTAATTTTAAAACAAGATAAAACACACCTGAAGTGCTTTATCATGGGCCCTTGATTTTTCAGATCCCGCAGTACATACAGTACAACAACACAGTAAACACAATAGATGTCTAGTACTTGCAGCGCAATCCTATGCAAATCTACTCAAAAGTAAACCATTGTGTTCAATGGATTTACTACCAAGAAAGTATGCTTAGGATTGCAACCTTAGTTGGACATCCAGCATCTCAGGCTGCAATCCTATGCAGACTTTCCTGGGAGTTCACCTCATTGAACACAATAAGACTGAGTACACCTGCATAGGATGGTGTTGTATCTTTCCTTTGGAACCTCCATAGCTCCTCCAGTGGAAAGGACTGCTCAGATTCTGCATTGTGGGGAGGGGAGCACCTCTCTCTCTCTCTCTCTCTCTCTCTCTCTCTTTGAGATCTCCCTCCTTTATCACCCAGCAGCTGTTGTTGGTTGTGTTTTACAGCAGGGCAGGCAGAGCCTTCCACACCTATGTTATCTTTCCTTCTCCATGGCCTTAGGAAGTAATTAGTTTCCCCTTTCTTTTCCCATAGAACCTCATTTTGTGATAACAGTCATGAAAAGATCTTGTGGGAGGTGGATTTGTTGCACGCTCTGGGGCCCTCCCTTGCTCTTGTAGCCAGCTGCTAATTGCCTGTGGTTCCTATGTTTTGATGCTTGTGACACTTTTGTTCTCGATTAACAGCAGAAGGCATATGGAGCAGAGGAGCTGCTTCTAGGATGTCCCTCCCTTATGTCACTGATCATACATTGGTAGAGAAAGAGGGTCAGGGCCACATAGGGGCCTTCCCATTTCAATGGAACATAAAGAACTGACTTATCTCAAAACAGATTGTTGATCCATCAAGCTCTGCATTGTTAGCACTGACTGGTTGCAGCTCTCTGGGGCTTCAGATGGGCATTTTTCTTTGCCCTACCTGGAAATATTGCTAGGTCAGAACCTGAAATCTGTATGCAAACCGCTGAGCTGCAAGCAGTAGACACATGCAATAAGGGGGCTTGCAGCATACGCGTATCTACTCAGAAGTAAGTTCAATTGAGTTCACTAGATCCAATTCCCAGGGGTGTGTACATAGGATTGTAGTGTTCATTTTGTTAGATGCACTTCTGTAAACCTGCCCCCTCTTTGAGGTACACCATTTGGAAATCACTGATCTAAGCAAAACTTTGCTTATCCTTTATGCGTTTAGAGACATGCCAGAAAGCTCTCCATGTCTCCAGCTGCCTCTTGGCATTGATCATGAAGTCTAGATATTTGTACTTCCACATATGAACAGACTGGTCCTACTTTGGGTGAAGGGTGCTCTGATGGGGTGGGAAAAGGGATGGTAGAGGACTCCAGAAAATAAAGAAGGAAAGCTTGGGAAAGAGGGTTTGTGATCTGACAGTTGCACTTAAAAACCAATGAGGGCAGGGGACACGCAGAACTAGGCAGGAAATGCGAAAAACTAGCCGAGTTACCATCATGCACACATCATGCTCAAGAAGGAACAGCAACAGAAAACTGGTGGTGGGTGGAGTTTGTTGTTCTTTTAAAAGGGAGGCCGCCTCCCATCTCCACCCTTTCAGCAGAGCCTTGCAAATGAGGGCCCAAACACACCAGGAGCAGAAGACTGGAACCTGATCTCCTGACAGTTTCATCTTCTCTAAAAGAGTATCAGGAGACTCTTAATTTGACTGAAAGAGTAGAATTGGGGTGGTCACTGGTAGAATTTCTTTTAAGCTCTCCCCTGTACAATTCTCACTTATATTAATAGCACCTCAAATCTTGTAGCCCCCCTACAATGGGACTAACAAGTATGTTTCCTCTGGTGCCTGGGAACAGAATTTCCACATAGTGTTTACTTTGGCTCCAAGTCAATAAGAGTTACAAGGCCACAGAGGGTTTGGATTGCCTGCCCCGTTAATGGTTTGCAGCCTAAAGGAGAAACCACGGCTACTTTTTCTCAAGTTCCCTGGAGCAGATTCTGAATCACCAGTGAAGACCAAGTAAGAGTCTGCTCATGTTCCAAATGCAAGAAACATTTGGAAGAAATGGGAGCATGTTCAAGGAGAAGCTTGCAAGTTGCCTCGGGGAAGCCCACAAGGAGGAGCAAAAGGCATATCACTCTGCCACACACTCCCCTACAAATAGGATCTAGAGGCAGACGGCCCCTGCATCCAGAGATAGCACACAGCCATCATGACTTGGATTGGACAAATTCAGAGAACTAGTCAATCTCCCTTTGGTTAAAGCCATCTAAGCTGGAGGCCATCACCACATCTTGTGGCAAGGAATTCTGCAGACCAATTGTGTGGTGTGCAAAGAAGGACCTCCCAGATCTCCTGTCAGTCATTTTCAGTGGGTGATCCCTGGTCCTTGTTTTGTGAAAGAAAAACTTTTCTCTTTCTCCACACCATGTGTAATGAATATCAGGCATGTCCACCCCGCTTTCTGTATCATTCTAATCACTTTCTCCCAATCAGAGTTTCCGGAATAGGCTGACCTTTGAGGGACTGGGTGAGGATACATTGAAAGGGAAGGGGAGGGTATGGAAAGAAAAAAAGTGGACGAACAGGCCCAGCTCTGTCTGTGCTTATACAACAGAAGTCAGAGCAGAGTTCTTGCAAGGGTGTTCAGGGTTATAGCCACAAATGGAGCAAAATGACAGTACAGCATCATTGTGGCCAACCCTTGCGATGAAATGCAAAAACTTTTTTCCCAGTGGCAATCTGCAAAGGACCTCATTAGAAAGATCCCTATCATTCTTTCATAGGCCTAACAGCATAACAGGTATAACTCATTTCCAAAAGATTAAGGTCTCATTAAATGCACACCTCTTAATCGCAGCCTAAGCCCTGGGAAATATACTAAGTCCCCAAGCACTGTACAAACCTCTGGAACGGAAGCAGTGCATAAGTTAGAATGTACATAGGTTGAAAGAGCTGGCTCTTGCCAGGCTAGTACTAATACAACCAAATGAGCTGTCCCTGCACAAAAGCGTCAATGTGACCATAACTCAGGGACCCGGTGTAAATACTCTTCAGTGCCCAGATTAAAGGGCTGCCTTGCCCTTTCACTACTGTTTTTAGAAGGTTGAGGGTGCATTATTTGGCTAAAAGTGCAGGAAGGCAGGGCTTGCAAATTTCATAAGATTCCTTTACCTGACCCTCCATAATTTAACAACTATACTCCATTGAAAACTCTTTCAATTCCACACACCTAAAAGCATTTTTCCATTGTTTTTCAAGCTATCCTGAAGCAAAGAAATCCTACCTGATCAAAATGCATGTTCTGCTTGGTCAGCTAATATAGGAGGAACTGCATAAAAAAAACTGATGGAACAGATACATAAAAAGATAACTACAAGTGCACTCTCTCAAATCCTAAGCATATCCCACTGATAGGAGAGACACCTATATACAAATAATACACTTGATGGATCAGGGCAGTAATCTTTTGGGGACAATGAACCATGGCGTTCTCCTGAACCCTACAGAGATGAAAAGGAGCTTTACTATGGTCTTGTGCAGCCCCCCCCCCCACATCCTGTCTCAATATGAGAACTGAAGAATTCCTCTTCCCAGTGAATTGGGTCCATCATGCCACTGACAGCATTATTTGACAGACATCAACAAAGCTGATAAATAATGCAAATTTGAATAAAAGTCATTTGGTTAAAAGTCTGTTCTGTCCGGAGCAGTGACGTCTCTACAGGGAGGGCAGCGCTCTAAGTCTTGCAAGAAGCCTCACCTTTCAGTGGAAATCACTCCTTTCCTGCACCGTTTTAGCCAATCCTCACAGGGAACAGCAACATCTTGGCGTTGCTTACTGGCTACAGCAGCAAGGGAGAGGAGGGATTTACATGATAGGGTAAGGCTCCTTGCAACACTTAGAGCTCTGCCCTCCCTATAGAGACGCCACTGGTCCGGAGCTAAAAGAGCCCAAACATCAGTGATTTTGTTCTGATCCATTTGTCCAAAATAAAAAAGCAATTCTGTGCTCATATGACATTCCAAAGAAGAGAAACAAGACAGGAAAAAAAATGATTAAGGCAGAATATTTGCACTTTATTTATGAATTTTAACCAGGTTCTTAAAAATTATGTGTCGTTCCAAAATATACCATATATATAAAACACAATTCCCAGGTATTCACACTTGTAAGAAAAACACACACCAGTTCTTCTTCTTCCTGGTACTATGAGTATTTAAAATTGGCACTTGCTATGTCTCAGTGCTATTTCTTGACAGGAGAAGCACCAGTTGGTTAAAAAGTGCTCAGTGGCAGGGGTAGTGGTCCATGAGGTCACAGTGGAACAAAACAATCCCCCCAATAAAAAAAATGGACATTACATACAGTCAGAACCTCAATGCGCTGGGATCCCTGAGGCATGCATGGAAGGGCAATGCAAGAGGCAAATCTCTGCCTACCTTCCAGAGGCAATCCTGCTCCCCAGGACTTTTGCCCACTTTTGCCTTTAATGCTGCCCACTGAACAGGAATGACTAACAGCTCCAAGAAAGCCTCTCGGTCAAGGAAACCAGCACTAAAAGACCAAAAAACAAAAAACAAAAAGTGGTAAGACCCAGCTAGTTGCAGCTGGTGACATGGCAAGAGTTCAAGCAATAAACCACAAATACAAGAGGGACCAGCAAACCTTGTAGGGACCTCTCAACTTTCACAGTACAGAAGACACAGACTGGAGGGAGGGGAGGGACGGAAGGAAGGAAAGACGGGGTCAGAGCAGGGCAGAAAGAACCAAGCAGGGAACCTGGAGGGTTGCAGTAGTCAATACCCACATCTACTGGTCGCTTTTCAAGGTTCGGCTTTGGACAGACGAGATGCTGCTCTTTGGATGGGCGGCAGGAGACTTGGCCTGTCCCCAAGGCTCCCCGTCAAGGCACACAGTAGAGTTCCCTTTGAGTCCTGAAGTTCTGGTCCCGAGAGGGCGGCACAGTTTGGCAGGGAAAAAGATGCCAACTCTTTCCATGCACTCCCTCTACCCCATCGACCTCCCCAGCCCTTATTGCAATGAAAGTCTTCTTGGAGAAAGGTGCAGCAGAGTCCCCCATTGCACTCATTCCTCCTTGCACCTGCAGATTCCCCAACACACCCACCCACCACCAGGCACATCAGCAGGTCCTTTTGCTCCACCAGTGGAGCATCTGACGCAGCACAACCCACTCTGGTTCATGCAAAACAGTTCTATCAAGGGTGGAAGACCCTGAGGGGTATGCAGTGGGGGGGGGAGAACAAGTGGCAGGGTCAGTCTCTAAGGTCACAGTCCAGTAGCATTCAGGACACAAACCCGGCCCCTTGGAGCCAGGCTGCCCCTCTAAGGCACAGAAGCAAAGGTTTTGGTCTTGGATCTGGCAAGTGGGACTTGCACCCCAAATCAGGGTTTTTTTTTTGGGTGGGGGGTTCCTCCCCCTCCCAGTAAAGTCCTTCCTGAGTACAGCTGAGTCAGTCTTCCCACCCCACCCCGTGCAAGGCACCAGCAGACACCCAGCCAGGCTGCTTGAAGCACTGCTTGCAGAGAGAGTGGGAAGCGGGGTGGGGGCTGTCCTTAGTACTTGCTCAGCGCTTGGACGAGGGGGCGGCCACTGCGTTCCGCTGCTTGAGTGCATCGCGGGGCGCTCAGGGGCAGCTGCCCATGGCCTTGACGAGCGAGCTCTCGGGCAGCTGCCGGAAGATGCCGCGGAGGGTCTCGAGCTCCCTGCTCAGCTGCTCGACGCGCTTGCGGAGCCGCTCGTTGTCGTTGTTGAGCTCCAGCACCTTCTGCTGCGTCTCCGCGTTGCGCAGCTTGGCTTTGTCGCGGCTCTTGCGCACGGCGATGTTGTTGCGCTCGCGCCGCACGCGGTACTCGTTGCTATTCTTGTCCAGCGCCTTCTTGGCTTTGCCCGACGGCGCGGCCGAAGCGGCGGCGCCGTGGAGCCGGTGGTGGTGCGAAGGGTGGTGGTGGTGGGGGCCGCCGGCATGCGGGCTGGGGGCCGGAGTGGGCGGCGGCGTGGGCTGCCCGCCGGGCTGCAGGTGTACCGTCGTCTGGGCGCAGTGCGCCACCTGGTACTGGAGGTGGCTGCAGTTGGCGGGCGGCGGCGGGTAGAGGGCGGCCAGCGCCGCCGCCTCGTCGTCCTCGTGGGGCTCCTGCTTAATGACCAGCGGGCGCAGGCCCGGCAGCTGAGGGGGCCCGGAGCCCAGGCGCTCGTAGACCGCGCTGTGCTCCAGCTTGTCCGCGTAGCCGTAGAGTGCGCCGCCGCCGCCGCCGCCCTGCGGGAACCCGACGCCCGGCATCCCCGCCCCGACGCCGTTGCACTCCAGGCCGGCCTTGGCGCGCTCCTGCTTGCTGTGCTGGAAGAGGTCGGCCAGGAACTCGTCGTTGAAAGCGCCCGGGTCGATGTAGGCGCTCAGGTCGATGGAGTTCTCGTGCTCGCAGATGTCCGGCAGCTCCGACGGCGCCAGGTAACCGTAGGCGCCCGGCTGGTGGGGCCCGTGTGGCTGGTGGTGGTGGGACAGGTGCGGGTGCGCGGCGAGCGGCGACGGCAAGGGCTGGTGGCGCGGCTGCTGGAGGGCGCTGCTGCTGTTCATCGGGGGGCGAGGGTCCGCCTCGTAAAAGTTGCCCGACTCCATGGAGTAGCTAAAGCGGGCCGCCGCGCATGGTGGGGGGAGGCTCCCGCGGTCCAGGCTTTAGCTGAGCCCGGCTCGGCTGCCCCTGTCCTCCGCGACGGAGTAGCTGGCTGCCGCTCGGCTCGGCTTTGCTCGCTCGCTTGCCTGCGCCACAGCCTGGCTCCGCGCCGCGCCTCGTCCGAATCCCCGGCTGCCTGCTCCAGCCCTCGGCCTGCTATTTATAGCCCGCTTTCCCCTGCAGGGCCGGGCATCGCCCTCTAGTGTCCAACCTCCTGCCTGGGAACTTTGACCGGCCTCGCCTCCTTTCGGCAGGGGTGGGAGCCTCGACGGTTCCTCCCCGGCCTCCGCCGCCTTCTCCTTCTCCTCCTTCTCGTCTGGGCGGCCTGCCTGGACGGGCCAAGCGCCAGCGCCCTGCAGCGACATGGGCGGCGCGCGCACCTGCTCGCCCCGGAGCGCGGAGAGACGGCTCTCCGACGCGCGTCCGGGCTAGCGCCCGCGTCCGCTCACACCGCCCTAGCTCGTTCCATCGTGTGCCTGCTCTGCCCTTACAGCTGCCGGTCCGCTGCCGGGGCTGTCACGGCGCCAAACACCTGAACCCCAGGTTCGAATCCCGATTCCCCACCCAGCCGTGAGGCTCCCTGGCTGGCCACTGCCAGCCATACCCACCTCACGGGGTTGTTGTGAAGCTGAGCCACGCCCCCTCACTCAGGGCCCCTTGGAGAAAGGCGGGGGGAGAGACGGGCTTCTGTGGAGCGGGGAAGCTTTTCTTGGCTGCAAAAGTGAGGTTGTGCCGCCGCAGTCGGAGTAGCTCTGAAAGCTCCTTTCCCCCCACTCCTATGTGTGTCCACTCAGAAGTAAGTTCCACTGTATTCAATGGGTCTTACTGCCTAGGATTGCAACTTCATTTAGAGGGACATGTGCCTGTGCAGTTAGGGATCTCTGCCAGAACGCCGGTTGTTGTTGTTTTTTTCTTTCTCCAAATGACCAGGCACATTAATCCTGTGCAAAGGCTCTAAACCTGGGAGCACAGATAAGGAGTCCACCGCACCATTCAGGGAAGTCCAAGGTACTTTCAGCAGCACATTCCGAAGGTTGTGTGTGCGCCTGTGAGCCAGGCAACCAGACCTGCACACACTGACACCCCCACCCAGCCTTTTGAAGCTCTCCATTCTGGCTCTCTAATTTAAGGCTGCAAGCATCATTCACTCTTCTCAGTAATCAACACAAATAATTATTTTGTGTAATAATGTAATCAAGTTCAGATTTTAAGGTCTCCTGTCAAATCCTCCGATTGCATTTTCTGTTTTTCCATCTTGGTCCTGTGTGTTTAGTCCAAAGTCTTGTCCCCTCCCCAAGTTCAAGGAGACCTACCTAAGTGAAATGTGCTTAGGACACCTTCCCCCCCCCCCCCAGTATGCTGTGTTTGTGTGTATTCCCAAGTACGCCATCCTGAGGCAGTGGCATCTCTACAGGGAGGGCAGACCTCTAAGTTTTGCAAGGAGCCTTACCCTGTCATGTAAATCCCTCCTCTCCCTTGCTGCTGTAGCCAGTAAGCAACACCAAGATGTTGCTGTTCCCCGTGAGGATTGGCTAAAACGGTGCAGGAAAGGAGTGATCTCCACTGCAAGGTGAGGCTTCTTGCAAGACTTAAAGCTCTGCCCTCCCTATAGAGACGCCACTGTCCTGAGGCCATTTCAAAGGAAGTGCTTCGTTCGAACTGCAGTCTGGAAGAACCAAACCATCCACCCCCCACCATACTGTAAAGACCATTTGGGGACAGAATGCCTTCAAAAAGAGTCATACAGAGGGCGCAATCCTAGGTGCGCCCTGCAGCCGATGCAAGCCACTTGCATTAGCCCTGCACATGCAGAGCTGGCCTGAAGGCACTGTCCTAGGTGTCTGGCACCACCACTGCATCTGCAGGGTCAATGCTGGCAGCAGCGTCGGCCCAGCAATGCCAGCCTAGTTCAGCTGGCACAGGAGCGGTTTCAGGCAGTGTAAGGGAGGGTGGGAGGACGCTTCTGGACAGGGTGGTGGTGAATGGTCCCTGAGGCGTACTGGTCCGGGAAGGGGGGTGGAGTTGGGATGTGGCCCGTAGACCGCATCCAAGCTCCCGTCCCCAGGCCGCACGGCCCCAATTCAGGCCACGCTGCACCCTTGGCTCTGCGCTCACTAAATAGCAGGCACAGATCCAAGGAGCCCATTGGGGTGGGTGGCGTCTACCCTGGAGTAAGGCCGCAAACGTGACCTCGCCCCATGGAGGCTCCAAGCTTGCCCCCAAGCTATGCTGGATACAGTGCAGGCTCGCCGGCCGGCCTGTTCCAATGCAGCTTAGGATTGCAACGTGATTGTATAACTCTCCCCCACCATGCTTCTTTAAGCCATTTCAAGGCATCAAGGCAGGAGACTGTTCTCCATTAGCTCCATGAACCATCTTATTTTAGAGGTAGGCTACCTCAGAGTGCCTGATGCAGAAGAGTGGCAACGAGATGCATGTATCTAGTTGTCTTGGGTGTTCCCTGAGGCATCTGGTGGGCCACTGTGAGATACAGGAAGCTGGACTAGATGGGCCTGATCCAGTGGGTCTCTTCTTATATCCTATCCAACTTTTCCAGCCTTGATGCAGCAACCACGCAGCCCCACGTATCACATCCCCACGGCAGACCCAGTTCTGGGGTGGCAGGCTCAAGGGGGTTCATACCCCACCAGGTATGTTGGTACCTGTCGACCGTTGGTGAGAGGAAGCGGAGAGCCCCAGGGAGGTTGAGCCGATTCAAGTGGATAAAGTCAGCCTCAGGGAAAGAGGGTTGCTTCACCCTTGGTCCTTTACCCTGAAGTGTCCAGGAGGCTGTTGCTTCACAATCTCCTGCTCTGCCTCCCCATACGAGACTGCCCTCATCACTGGCTGCTGGCTGCTTTTATGGCTAGGTCCTGCCCCGCCCCGAGACTCCACCCCTTCCTCTCCTCCTGAGACAGGCCTAGCTGCCCAGAAGGGCACGGGGGTTTGCAGGATCACTCCCTGCCCTACTCTCCGTCCCCAGGGTTTTGGCCCAGCTCAGCCTGGCCGTTCCTCCTCCTGCTGCTTTCCCTGAGGGCCTTGCTTTGGCCCTGGTGGGGGGCTGGAGGCTGCTGCCATTCCTTGTCCGTGGAGGTGGCCCTCGGATCCAGGTAAGGCCAGGGGGGACCCCGGACACCTCGGATCCAGGTAAGGCCAGGGGGGACCCCGGACACCGAGGTAAGGGAACATTTATTCCCTTACACTGAAAAGGCCTCCATGATTATCCCACCACCACCACCATAGACACAGCTGCATCGGTGCTGGAAAGTTGGATAGGATTGGGCCTTCCATCTCTTATACAACCCCCAATCTATAGAGGTTCTATTATACCCCCCCTCCACACACACACACACACACACACACACACACACACACAGATATGGAGACAATGGAAACAACTGATATAGGGGAACCCTTTATAATGTGCAGTACTCCACATGTCCGTCCCCCCCCCGCACCAATTACCATTGTTTTTCTTTATCAGCAAGGGACGTGCATATTTTCTTGCTTACCAGAGGAATGCGACATGCAGGAGGGCAGCCTGGACACAAGCTAGAGGATCACAGCCAGAACATTAGCAGGAAGTAAGGGCCCAATTCTACCCAGTGCTGTTGCAGCTGTGCCAATGGGGCATGTACAGCATTCTGCAGTGGGGGGGGTGGAATCAGGCCTCCTCAAGGTAAGAGAATGTTCATATCCAACCAACGCAGATGCATTGGTTTCAGAAAGTTGGATAGGATTGGGCCCTAAGGTATTGAATTCAGTGGGACTTATTTCAGTGCAAGTGTATGTTGGGTTTCAGCCAAACACAGTTACTCTCCTGTAAGTAATAGTTGCAGCAGCCCATTTCTTGTAACCATGCTACCAATATAGTGTAGCTGCCAGGGATCCAGAATCCTGGGTTTAAAAGTGGAATCTTACTTCTAAGAGGAGACTTTTTTTTCTCCCACCTGTGCCCACACAGCAATTTGGCAGATGGAGGCAGGCAGACAAGCATCTGGGGGAACATCATAATAAACAGACTTCGCTGCAACCATGAGGAATTAAGCTTTCAAGGACCTAAACTTGGATTATGAGATCATCTTCGGGATGCTGTCTATTTTCAGATTCAAGTGCCAGTGCCAGGTAGAGTATACGGAGGAAGACCAAGTTGTTGGTGAAGAATTTGGGCTCACCTCTGCTTCACCGCAAAATCAAAACAAAAGGAAGGCCATGGCCCAGATTCAGGCAGTAGAAACAGGTCTTACCACAGGTTATTTTCACCTCTAGAGGGGAAAGAAAACCATAAGGGTATATAGGGGTTGAAAAGCAGAACCTTTGGCTCCTTTCATCCTTTCTAAATGGCCAAAGCAGGGACATCAACTTTCTACCTAGAAGCTTTGATGCCAGGGGTAACATGACCTGAAGCACCACCCCACACTGACACCATGCCTGCCACCTCTGCTGCAATGCTGTAGAAAAGAGGGGGGAGTTCTTTAACATGCTTCTTTTCTTTATTAGAGTGGAAGTGCACATTTTCTTGCTTAATCAGGGTTGAGGGTGAGCTAACAGACATTTTGTTAGCTCACTCCAGGAGACCCTCTGCAAGCAAGACTTACTTGACAAAGTGGGAATACTTCTGCACATCTGAATCTGCTTCTGTTTGGGATGCTCTGCAATGCAAATTCCCCCTCAGATTGATGGGCTTGGCACACTTCTTAAAATAGGAACTTGGAGGTTCCGTCAAGTGTCTACAGTGGCATCGCTACAGGGAGGACAGAGTTCTAAGTTTTGCAAGAAGCCT
>JAJKFI010000011.1:17411163-17506138 GCA_029204185.1 Lerista edwardsae
CAGGCAGGCAGGCAGGCAGGCAGGCAGGCAGGCAGGCAGGCAGGCAGTCCAGCAATCTACCCATTCAGCACTCCATCCATCCAATGCCTACCTGGTGCCCTCCTGCAGCACCTTCCCAGGTGCCTTTCTCCAACTCCTGCCTCCAGCTTTATACTGAGGCCAGCCAATCAGTGGGCAGGCTTTAATTCATCAGTTACACCCATCTGCACCTGTGTTGCCTCCCTTCATAGCTGGAGAGCTCATCAGCCTGCAGCTGTGCTCCCAAGGCTTGCAAAGACCTTGGAGATTAACCCTATAATCCCTGGTTTATCTGGGACAAGGGGCCATTGCTGATACCATTCCCTATCTCCTCAGGGTAGCTCCTGCCTTTTCCAATACATGCCCTGAGTAGACCTTGTGTTCAAATTTATGTTTCCAGTAGTAGCAGCATGGAGGTGTGCACTATGCGCTGATTCATCAGATTTCACCTGGACAAGGTAGTGTTGAATAGCTATTACCTCTTTGCCTAAAGCAGTCAACAGTTCAAATTTGTCAAGGGAGAGCCCAATGATCATGATGGTCATCCTTTCAGCAGTGCCACTTCTGCCAAAAGGTAATTGCACAGATCACCTCTCAGCTGCTGAGTAGCGAAGTGGCGCTGCGGCAAAAGTGTTAACACAAAAGGAATTTCACAAGAGTAAGGTCCCAAGACAGCTGCTCCCAGCTTTCCGCAACCCACCTGACATCAGGATGTGACCTACCAAGTGGGTCCCAATTTATTGATGCTTTTCCCCCCAAAATCTTTTATTTAAACTTCACTTTGTTGTTTAATTTGGGTGTAGTGAGTAGTAAGAGGATGTGGAACAGGCTCCTGCCCAGCCTGTAGCATGGATATATGTGTTCCTTCGCACTCTGACCGCAGAATGGAATCTGCCAAAAATAATTATTCCCACCTCTCTGTTCCATGCTCCTGCTGGCAAGGTCTGATCTAGCCAGTAATCTTTTGGAAATTCTCAAGCTTTCCCTCCCTCCTGCCCCACACAGATAAACTTGCTTCCCAGCTCAATTGCTTACTATGAATCACAAGGCAATCTTTCAAAGATTGAACCTATTACAGAAAATACCATATAATATAAATGCCCAAATAACAATGGGTGTGAGAAAAGGCCAAATATGGAATTTAAAAATCATTATATTAGACATAAGGGACGTGGTGGCGCAGCGAGTTAATCCACTGTTGCTGGGCTTTTGACCGCAAGGTTGGGAGTTTGAGACTGCGCGATGGAGTGAGCTCCCATCGCTTGTCCCAGCTCCTGCCAACCTAGCAGTTCGAAAGCACCTAAAATGCAAGTAGATAAATAGGGGCCACTTCGGTGGGAAAGTAATGGCGTTCCGGCCACATGACCACGGAAGCTTGTCCTCGGACAAAAACGCTGGCTCTACAGGCTTAGAAATGGAGATGAGCACCGCCCCCTACAGTCGGTCACGACTAGACCATTCGGTCGTGGGGAAACCTTTACCTTTTATATTAGACATGCACCGATGAGAAAATGGAACAAATATAAAAATAGGTTTTACACAGAAAAATGCCATTATGGGTTTCCTTTTTTTGGTTCTAGTACAACATTGACAGCCCAATTTTAAGCCTTACTGGAGCAGGCCGGCCAGTGGGACTGCGCTGTATCCAGCACAGTTTGGAAGGCTGCTAGAGCCTCCCTGGTGCAAGGGCATGCTCATGGCCTTGCACCAGGGGAGGCTCCAGCCTCCCCTATGGGTTCCTTGGATCAGGGCAGAGGAAGCTACGCAGCTCGAATTGGGGCCGTGGGGATGAGGCCTTGGATGTGGCCCAACAGCTGCATCCCAAACCCACCCCCCTCCCTGGGCTGGCATGCCCACCGGCCCGCCCACCCCCTCCCAGAACTGCCCTCCTACCTGCCCAGAACCGCCCCTGCGCCAGCCAAGTTCGGCTGGTTCAGGGGCGGCTTGACACCCATGCTCTCAGCCCAACACCACTGGTAGTGTTGGCCTGGGAGTTCTAGTGCTGATGCCGGGATGCTGGTCAGTGCTCCTGTATCGGTGCAAGTGATGTAGTGCCAATGCAATAATGTTGCATCAGCGCTACGTCAGGGCTAGGATTGCGCTCTGAGAAATGCTTGGTTACTGTATAGAAATTTACACTTTTTCACAAGGAGAATACTGGATGAAGGCAAGAGAGGAACTGTTAGAAGACGGGTATAGGCAGCGATGGGATCTGCAAATTGAGAAGGGGAACGCTGGGCGGGACTTACGCGGGACTTCCACGTGATTGGCTGCCTGTCTGCAGCATTCCGCGGCTGCCCTGGCCTCGGGGGGGGGGCTGCCCCCAGTTGGCGCGCCCCACCGCTGCTCGCCCAGGCACCCGGCGCGCTCCCTCCCATCCTCTGCGGCGAGCAGGAGCCCCTCCCCCCGAGGCCAGGGCAGCTGCGGAACGCTGCGGACAGGCTGCCAATCATGTGTAAGTCCCGCCTAAGTCCCGCCCAGCGTTCCCCTTCTCAATTTGCAGATCCCATCGCTGGGTATAGGGTTTGGAAGATCAAATGTCCTTATTAGAAAATCAATTTTGTACTGGAGAAAAGCAATGTATTGCTAAAATGTATAGGTTATCGTTAAAGTATGAGACAGAAGAGGAACAAGTTAATGTATGATACTGTTGTCTGAGAGAGCACCTGAACAGAATTGGGCTCTTCGGGATCAACGCCTGGCTTTGGTTAAAGGAGCGCTGACCTGTCAAAGAAGTTTTGCAGAACTCATTTCCCTGGCATGCATTCCCTCTGCCCTCCAAAGAAGCAACCTCCCTCAACCCAAGACTGTCCTACAAGCCCAGATACTTCCCTTCTATGAGCTTACCAAAGGAAATTCAGACATGTGGATGGAAGAATGCCAGCTGGACTTTGATGTTGCAGGAAGAGAAATACATTTTACTCATGTGTAGGACATTTAATTAGTAAAATGGACACAAGTGTAGTAGGTTTTCCAAAGAGACCACAAAACTTGTGCAATTTTTGCATTTGGGTTTGGTCAGTTATCCATTTGAACATGCAAATGTGGAATTGGAACATTGGCAACTTGCTGTTGGCCAACTTTGGTGATGTGAGACATTTGATTGGTAGTCTCCCTTGCTGGTGTTCCCCCTCCCCTCTGGTGCTCCCTCACTAAGGGTCAAATGCAAACATAGGTACATTTAGATAACAATAGGGTTGGCACATTACAAAAGCAGACAGGAGACATTTCACAAGTGCTTGACACAATTGATTGCTTGAGACACAGTTATCAATGTGGTAAGTACAGGAAGATGCAAACTTTAAGAGTTAGAATTTTCCCCTCCCCACCTTGATCTAATCACCTGGATACACGGGAGTGGTTTGCATCTGAATGATAAGACTGCTGTTTTAACTCTGGTGGGAAACGAGTGGCTTAGTCCAAAAAAGATGTTTTGAGGTTAGTTTAGCTCCCGGGCAGCAGAGGCAGATCTAAGGGAGGGCAAAGCTCTAAGTTTTGCAAGAAGCCTTACCTTGCAGTGGAAATCACTCCTCTCCTGCACCGTTTTAGCCAATCCTCACAGGGAACAGCAACATCTTGGCGTTGCTTACTGGCTACCGCAGCAAGGGAGAGGAGGGATTTACATGACAGGGTGAGGCTTCTTGCAACACTTAGAGCTTTGCCCTCTCTGTAGATCCGCCTCTGCCGGGCAGATTAGAATAGATTTAGGCTAAAATGGTTCTCAGAATGTTCTTCTGTCAGACATTAGATTTGCATTACAAGATCCTGAGGGTGGGAGACTTTGGAATGCCTTTTGGTGCCATTTCTTAATGGTCTGCTATCTCTAGTCAACCTTTGTTGACCTCCTTTGCAGAATAGCAGAACTTTCAAAATCGAGTTAGGCTTGTACACGTCTGTTCCCATCACATCCTAGTCTTTCCCCTTTTCCTTTCCAGGTCCTGTATCTGGTTACGCCTCTATCTGACCATCATGAGCATAGTACTCACCATTTTACCTATAGGCCAAAATAACCACAATGGGGTAACAATTTGACTTGAGCCAGCAAGTGTTTTCTCACCAAGAGTTAAAGCTTCTACAGTTGCCAGGACCTCTGTTGTTTTACTTCGGTTACTGTGCTATACTACAAGGGTGGTATTCTGTAGTTCTTCAATGGTTTAGTCTTGCATTGTTAGGTGAAAGGAGCTTGGTGGTCTTGGCATGGCTGGGGAGCCAGGAAGGAGCGTGATGGTTTCTGGGAGAATCACGGGGGGGGGGGCGGTCATCCTACATCAATACAATGGGCTAAAGGTGTTGGTCATGAGATTTTAATCTCATGGGAAACAACGGGAATTAATTTAAACAATGGGAAAGTTTGTGGATTATAAAATGGAGAATTTGTATGATTTATAGATTGTATATACACCATATGTGGTGTACTAAAGCAAAAAGATACTAGGCTCAGATACATCAGCAGATGCAGTTGATTTTTAAGGTACATTTACTAAGAGACACAATTTTTAGTTTGAGCAATTATTAATATTTTGTAGAAGATGTAAAAATTTAGAAGTATTACTCCATATAATACTTATGTACTTTAAATGTAGTTTTTGTTTGTGTTTATATAGTTGTTGGTTTGTTGTTTCAATAAAAGTTGTTTCAATAAAAGGAAAGAAAGAAAAAGACAAGGGAGTGTCAAGGGAGATTGACACTAGTGGCCAAAATTGTAAAAACCTTGGTATTTATGAATAATATCCATCATTATAGATATTCAATAGGTAAATGCAGAGGCAATGAAACAAATTACATTGAATTATCTTCATTCTATCAAACGTTATAATCAAATAACTAGAAAAGGAAAACAACTGTTTTATGTAACAAAAAGTGGATTTCTTTTACTCAGAAATGACCAATGAGACTGATTGTTTTGACAGCCAATGAACATGGAACCAACAAGGTCTTAGGATGAGTCAGCTCTAATTTCTGTGCATCATAATATAGTCACCCCTGCTAACTTGCTAAATAACACACTTTTTCTAGTGGTTATCCTCCTATGTTTAGTTGAGGGAGAATAACTGCCCCTCTTCACCCTAGCTCAATATCTTTTCTAGTGACTGTTTGCTGCTGATCTTCTGCATCTTTTTAGATTGTGAACCCGTTTGGGACAGGGAGCCATTTTAGTTATTTGATTTTGTCTTAAACCGCTTTGAGAACTTTTTTCTTGAAAAACTGTACATTATCATCATCAATAAATGACAGATTGCGTTCAGTCATCATAATGAGGATGACTGAATGCAATCCTGGAGATCTTAATAGGAACTCCAAGAATTCCCAACATTACAACATTTTGAGGGTGGGGTGGGGGGTATTTAGGAATCGCTTCTGATAGATTTGGCAGTTCTATTCATGGTGTAGGGAGAGGGGAAGGTTAATTCTTGTTCTTTTGCTTTTCTCAGCCACAGGGGAATTTTTATTGGCAGTAAACTGGTGCAAGGAGGAAGTTTTACTTCCCCATCCTTATTTGCTGAGGCCCCTGTTGGGCCCCTGTTCCCTGTGGCTGTTTTTTGTTTTTTTTGTTTTTGTTCTTTTCCTGAAATAAGAGTCAATTCTGGGTTTTTAGTATGCCTCATAGAAATGAAGCAAGAGTTGGTTGCCTGGTTGTAACTTGAGATGCCCTGATGGAGGATGTGCAGGCCAAAACAGGTGCACAGGAATGGAGAGCTGGGTCCTGCCTAGCCTGCTGCATCAGGCCTAGAATTGCAGATGTCCCTGGGGCTGCAGGCTGGCTCCCCATGCAAGCTGCTGAGAGTAGTTCAGAAGTCAGAACACGTCCCAGAATCCTTGGCATGCTGTTGAGGCATCCTCCCTCCCTGGTGCAGTCCTCAAGTGCTGTACAGGCAAACCGAGAGGTAGAGCTGACTCCAGGTGCTGTTTTCCCTGGCTGGCAGATCAGGTAATGCAGAGTGATCCTCCTACCTTCACTGCCCTCAAAGCCTTTAGCCCCAACTGTTTAAAATGAGATTCAGAAGGAACAGGCTGAAGTTGAACCTGGACTGGGTGGAGGCACTGCAAGTGGGCAAAGCCCATGGTTTTAATGAACTTGCTAATTAAAGTTGAAACAATTATTCCACCTACTATATATATTCATGGAAAGAGCCTCAGCCCTGAGGTGCTTTTGGACCCAACTGATGCTTTGAGAGGCATAATTGGCTCCAACGTTTGGGCGCCGTGGGGCAAGCACCCTGCAAGGGCCCCCAGTGGTGCACTTTGGAAAGTCTGTGTGCATGCCAGCTGCTCTTCTCAAGTAGTGGCTGAGAAGCAGGCAATGGTTGCACTTCACTGCTACCACTACAGATATGGATGGCGGCAGAGGCAGATCTAAGGGAGGGCAAAGCTCTAAGTTTTGCAAGAAGCCTCACCTTGCAGTGGAAATCACTCCTTTCCTGCACCGTTTTAGCCAATCCTCACAGGGAAAAGCAACATCTTGGCATTGCTTACTGGCTACAGCAGCAAGGGAGAGAAGGGATTAACATGACAGGGTAAGGCTCCTTGCAAAACTTAGAGCTTTGCCCTCCCCATTGCCTCCTGATAAGCCTCTCTGAACCCCTGGCTGGTTTACTGGGCAGTAGTAGGGCATAGCAGTGGAAGGGTTGGGGGAAGGACTGTCCACTAGCAGACCCTCCAAGATAATTTTTTTCAGGGGGTATGTTTCTTTTGGGCCCCTTCCCAAAGGGGATGGAACAGAAGGAGATTGGTGACAGGCAGAGAGGGGACAAAACAGGGCAGAGGTAGAGTGGCAACAGCTGGAAAAGTCTTTCAAGCCCACTTTCCAAGTCTACCTGGCTTCCCAATGCAAAGCTCAGGTCTACCTGTCCAACTGGCATTGGCAGCAAGATAACAGTAATATGGAAAACCAAACACATTCTTAAGTCTGTCTGAAATCTTTTGAATATAGAAAATCATTGCAGAAAATTAGCATAATTGAGGCTCAGACTGGAATGGAAAGGGTCCTGTCTGTGCGTACCAAAACCGACGTCTGCAGCAGCTGTAGTCCTGCAGCTGGTCCCTGAGCTCCTAGACATTTCTTCAGGGTAAGCAGACCCAAAGAGCAGGCCAGTTTCCCAGTTTCCTCCCAGTTTCCTCCTGCCGTAAGCCTGTAGTAGTTCCTCTCCAGTATCCTGCATGGTGGGCAGTGACTCTGGGTGAGATAGGAAAATGTAAGATCCCAGGAAATTTCTGGCATCCTTTGGCTCCTGGGTCCCTTTTTGTATTCTAGACCTGGATACAAATTACCCCCTCTATCTCACTCACATGGGCCCCGTCCTCTGTTGCCATTGCTCCCTCCTGCCTCCCAGTAAGCCAGTCAGGGACTGAGAGCCCAAAAGAAAGGCTGATCGGGGAGCTATTGGCAGCAGCAGTGAAGCATCCTTTTCCTTCCCTGGCCACTGCCTTTGTACCCTTGACAAAAATTGGGGGCTGAGCATCTAGGAACTTGAACAGGGTACCAGGGAAGGAAAAGGATGCTCTGTTTTGCCCAATATAACTTGGGTAGCATCCCTGTTATGGGAGTAAGCATTGGCAATGACAAATGGGGCAGGCAGCCACATCTGTGGGTCCCTATGAGGTTGTGAGGGTCCCCTCACATGTCTGACCAGTCCCCACCTTTGGCATTACCCCTTACCATAGTGCAGGTGGAGGGGGGGTCATCTTCTTCCATCATCATTTTGCAGTTGAAGATCATCCTCTCCCCAAAGTATGTTTTTCCCAAAGGTGCTGTTTGCAGAGTGGAGGAAAGGAATTGGGTTTTGTTCCTGTGAAAATTTATATATCCCTGATAGGTAATCATCTTGCCAAAATCGTCCCATGGCAAACGACTAGAAATTCCCTGGGGTTAAGGAGGTGAGAAGCACAAAGACTGCACTTAGGGCGCAATCCTAACCTGGAGTTAGGCTGGCACGGTTAGGCCAGCAAAGTTTGGCTGGCACAAGGGACATTGCAAAATATGTTTAGACCACTCTTGGAGTAAAAAAGGCCAGCACACAGACATGGGCCATCCTCCCTGACTCCAAGAGTAGTCCAAACGTGCTTTATGGTGTCCCTTGTGCCAGCCAAACTTTGCTGGCCTAATTCTGCCAGCCTAACTCCAGGTTAGGATTGTGCCCTTAGTCCCAGAGTAGCAAATAGTAATATTCTGTTCTTCCCAGTCCAGCATAAGAGAACCATTCATTCCAACTGCATTATTGTCATGAAACAAAGCAGGGTGCTGTCTGGAGTTGTATTCCTCAGTTCGTGAGAATGCATGCTCCTTTGGTTTCTTGACGGTTGACCACATGCATGTAAGCACATGATGCAAAGATGCCAGAGCACATATTTCCTAGCCAGATTGCTCACATGAATGCAGATATGTGTGTATGGGGATGGGTGAAGTATTTGCTACTTGATTATGATGATTCATAAAATCCCTTACACGCCACATCTGCCACTTTCAAAACCCTCAGAGCAGTGTACAACAAAGATAGTCAAGAAACGCAAATATTAAAACTAAAGAATGAGTTTGCTCCGCCCTCATAAGAGTGACCCCCCTGAACCAACAGGCACAGCCACACTTTTCCCTCATATCCAGTCCTCATCAGGCTCTACCCTACCACACTAGGCTCCATCTCCTAATCTAAGGCACTTCCCCTTGGTTGTTTGACTCCACCCCCTGAGTTTTAAGGGTCTGAGCCTGGGAGCTGATGGACCCTGAGATCCAGCTCCTTCCCTGGTGACCCAAAGTAGGTGTGATACGGCAGCCATCTTTGTGTAGTCGTGTCTGTCCCATTTGCAGAGAGAACGGGGCTGATGACACAAGAAAAAGGGCATTTGTGTGAGGACCGTGGGACCCTTCCTGGCCTTCTCTTTTCATACTCTCTCAGCTCACCCTCTTTTCTTCCAGGTCGTCTTTGATTTTTTGGAAGATCAGAGTCAGGCTGTGGGGAAAAGTGCCTGGGGTGATGGGATGGAGTGAAAAGGAGGGAGAGTTCAGTTCCTCTCACTTCTGCTCCCCTTTTAATGTATAAATTAGCCTCTGTGTTACATGCAAAGAGAGTCGACTTGAGCAACAAGATAGAGGTACCGCTATCACCGCTACCTTTGCCCTGAAACTCCTGGGTGGTGTCAGAGGTCAGGCAGGTTGGCCATGTGCCAAGGGACCATGCAATTGAGTTGACACCTGGACCCTTGGGACTGATGGCATAATAGTGCCCAATGTGCAATCATGGGGCAGGCAGGAGGTGCCATGGGGTCACAGTCCCAGCAACCAGATGCTCAGACTACTGTAACTTCAGGCCAAATCCTGAGGCTTGACAGCTCTAGGTGATGGTGGTGGTGGATGAGCATCTCTAGCTGGATGTACACATGCAGCAGATGTGGTGGGAATTGAGGAAGAGCCCTGTGGTGATGATATGTAACAAATCCCTTTGCATTGGAGTTGGGGGATAATACCTTTTTAAAAAAAAAAAAATGTATGCTACATTTAAAAAAAAGAAAAAACAACAACAACTCCTGCAAGTACAAAACTAGAGCATCAAGTAGGGTTGGCTTTAGCAAATTGCACCAGTTGCTCTCAATTGTCTCAATCATGCTTAAGGGGCCCTCATGCTAATCTACTCTTGTCTTGCCAATACACAACACATTACAACAGACAGCTAACACCACATTGCAAATTTTAGAGAACAGCAACTATTTAAATTTTTTTCTGAATTCTTAAAAAGTCAGTAGTGTTTGTTTATACTCTTTATATTTTGAATTTCTTTACTGTAATTTCACTATAGATAGGGGTTTTTGTAAAACAAACAAACAAACAAACAAACAAACAAACAAAAAACAACCACGAATAAAAACACAAAATACAACATTTTGGTGTTTAAGATATTTTCCAGAAATTGAAATACATTACTTTTCCAGGTAGAAATAATGCTGTAGCTGCATCTGTGGACACTATATCACCTACCTAGTACACTTTTAAACCATTGAAAATGAATAAAAATGAGAACCTGGAATAAGAATAAAAACAGATAACACTGCTTTTTGCCTTTCAAATCAAGAAATCTGCAAAACAAAACAAAACACACCCCATTTTCAAACACTCCTAATTATACAGCTGTCAAAAAAGTCTATAACAAATGTTATTTATGTCTATAAGATTCTACAGACCTCGGCTGTGAATCTGGGGCCCTGCATAAAATGTTCCCAATTGGCCCTGGCATCAAGGAGGCTGCTTTGGGTTATATGCAGTGATGACATGTAGGGGTACGCGGGGGTATGCGAGTACCCATTCCTAGGATTACAGCTGGCCCCGCCCATTCACCCGCCCATTCGTCGACTCCGTCGGCGCTCTGCTCTGCCCCCTGCAACGTTTGAATTTCCTGCACGTTTGAGTTGCCTGGCAGCGAGCGGAGCGAGGGAGACCGACAGCAGCAGCAGCATGAGCAGGTAGGCTGCCTGAGGCTCCCTCTCCTGAGGAGGCGCGGCGGTCCCTGGGGGTGGGATTTTGGAATTTGTCTCCAAAAGATTTTGGAATTGCTGAAATGAGCTGGTGGCTTTTTAAAACTTGCCTTGCCTTCTCAAGCCAGGCCAGACCTTGCCTTGCCTTGCCACCAAAAAATGAGCTGCTCAGGGGTTGCTCTCGAATACTTTTGGAACTGTTGGGTCACTTTAACATGATGCCAGGCCTCCTTAACATGTTCTGGGGGTGCTGTGGAATACTGTTGCAACTGTTGGGTCAGTTTAAAATCATCTGAGGCAGGGGGTGGCCGTGCCCATGCAGTTAGATAGGGACGAAGTGAAGCCAGGGGGCGGGGTTAGCGGCGACGTAATTATACTCAAAACAATGCTGATTCCAAGCATTTCAGATTGGTTTTCGCGTGATGTTTAGGACTTAATAGTTTACTCCTGAAGTAAAAACTTACGAAAATAACAACGTGTGATCGTGGAGAAACATCATTGGTAACCTAATTATGAGTTAATATGCAATTCCAAGGTTTAATTCCGCATAAATATATTACTGAACATACCAGACGAAATGCCACTTGCTGTCTATTTAAACTCGGATTGCACTGTCTTGACAGACTTATTTTTTGAAATCTACACAAGCAGGAATAAAGTGTGAACGGGAAGGAAAGAAAAAAAGGGGAGGGTGGGCAAAAATTAGATAAATATGTAGGAAAATTACATTAAAATCTCTCAATGTATAACACAATTAGTTGTCAATATGAGAGTAATTCTTTTTTACTTCTAGGCTATTAAGAGTATTTTTTTAAACTTCTACACTCACCCCCGTCCCCCCAAAAAACAAATTCTGTTAATGTTCAGAATTTCAAAATATTACATATTATTATTATTTTTATTTCTTCATATCTACTTCAGTTTGTGAAGGGCTGCATACTTTATGAAGTAATATTTTTCTGTAGCATCTAATCACAATGATTTTAATTACCTGTGCAAAGTAATCCCATTTTTCGTCCAGCGATTCGCACACCTGTATGCAGAACACGCAGGCATGATTGAAGACGTTGAGATTAACCTTTACACACGGGCAGGGAGATTTTGATTCGTGACTCCGCGGTGGCAATCCTCCTTCGCGGCAATGATCTCAGTTTATACCCATGGCTTCAAGAATGTGACGTCATGTTCCCTCCAGTCAATATAAGCTCCTTGATCTGAGGCATGGAGTTATAATAAACATGGAGACGAAATGACGTCATATTCTTGAAATTTCCGGTCTGGTCTAACAATATGGCCGACGCAATGGTTCTGGTCCATGGTCTGGTCAAACCGGTCAAACAATATGGCCGACGCATGGGTCTGGTCTGGTCTGGGTCTAACCATGGGTCTAACAATATGGCTGACGCAGATCATCGCCGCAAAGGAGGATTGCCGCGGATTCTCGAATAAAAATCTCCCTGCCCGTGTGTAAAAGTTAATCTCAACGTCTTTAAGCATGCCTACGTGTTCTGCATACGGGTGTGCGAATCGCTGTCAGAAAAATGGGATTACTTTGCGCAGGTACTCTTAAAAGTCTAGAAGTAAAAAAGAATTACTCTCCTATTGACAACTACTTGTGTCATGAAGAGATTTTAATGTAATTTTCCTATATATTTATCTAATTTTTGCTCACCCTCCCCTTTTTTTTTCTTTCCTTCCCGTTCACACTTTATTCCTGCTTGTGTAGATTTCAAAAAATAAGTCTGTCAAAACAGTGCAATCCGAGTTTTAATAGACAGCAAGTAGCATTTCGTCCGGTATGTTCAGTAATATAATTATGCGGAATTAAACCTTGTAAGTGCATATTAACTCATAATTAGGTTACCAATGATGTTTCTACACGATCACACGTTATTATTTTCGTACGTTTTTATTTTTATTCAGTCCTAAACACTACGCGCAAAGCAATCTGAAATGCTTGGAATCAGCATTTTGAGTATAAAAACATGGCCGCTAAGCCCGCCCCCTCTGGCCTCACTTTGTTCCTATCTAACTGAATGGGCAGGGCCACCGCCTGATCTGAGGCCTCAAAAAGGGCTTTTTTCATGTCACTTCCGGCTTATGACGTCACTTCCGGTGGGCGGGTCCCGACACGTGCCAATCAAAAGTGAGTACCTGTTCTTAAATCATTTAGATGACACCACTGGTTATATGTCTGACCAATCACGTCACATAACAGCACGGACAGGTGGTGTTGGTACACTGTCCAAACTATCCCTTGGGGTTTTTGAATGGTATGGTAAAATTGTTTTAAAAATCAGAAGATGAAGAGTTGTTTTGGAATCCCACCTGCGTGCAGGAATGGAATGGGCCTGCTTGCTCCCCCCACTGTGTGATTTGATAGGGCCAGGGGAGGGTATCGTCCAGGCCTGCTCACGGAGTCACGCAGAGAGACCTTTTCCTCTGATGCGAGAGGGTTCTTGTTGCGCAAGCCTTTTTAAAAGCAAGCATGCCAACAAACAAAAAACTGCAGGGAACATTGAAAAAAGTGATACCTGCTACAATCTGAAATGGTACAATCCATTTGGTTGCTGCAGGCCTCTACCATCTTGTTTCCCTGTATATGTAGATCAGGACTATGTCACTGAAACTGTTGCAGAAACAACAACAACAACAACAACAACAACAACTCTGGAATGCCGGGGGCATAAGTGTTAAAAAAGGCACCTAAGGTCAAATTGACATCCTGGAAATGTTGGGAGAGTTTGAGTATTTAATGATTAATATTTTTTTTCTAAAATAGTTATATATTACTTTGCCATGAAAAAGCACACAAAGTGGTTTGTAGAGCAAAACATGTGGTAACTTGGTTCCCTACCCCTAAGAGCTCACAGTCTAAATAAAAAGGAAAGAGCCTCTGAGTGGAGGCTCACCCCTCCCCTCCTCAGAAAAGTCAGAGGGCCACTGCTTAAAATGTATTTATTTTTTAAAAACATTTATATATTCTGCTTTCTCTAAAAAAGATGAAAGCAGCTTGCAGTAATAAAATATAACATAATAATGTATCATAAAAAGGGGCATGCACTGGTGATTAATCAGATTAGATGTGTTTATCTTAACACTGAGCCTGTTTACTTGGAAGGCAGCCCCACTGAGAATGATGGAATTTACTCTCAGGTAAGTGTACATAGAATTGCTAGCACAATTCTGTAAATGTCTACTCAGCAGTAAATTCCATTGTGTTCAGTGAGGCACCTCGGACTGCAGCTTTAACGTCTCTGCCTTCCCCCCTACCAAAAGAAAAATCCTTCATATGTTTATTTTAGAAGAGTGGGGGACATGGCAGGAAAATGTGCCTCAAAGTAACTTTATGCCTCAACGTGGGAAACAACGACCATTAATAAAGTGTCATCATTCCTCCCTCACGTCACTCCACACCTCCCCTTTCTTCCTGATCCCGCCCACCGAGCTTTTTTAGCCACCGGGCTGCGGAACCTGTCCGTCTCAGGAGCAGCGGGCTCCGATTGGTTTCGTGGGATGGCCGTCTTTTGGCGATTGGCTTGGAGGAAGCTGTCAGTTGGGACGAAGGGGTGGGAGTTGTTTGGTTCCCCAGAGGTACGCCGCTTTCGGATTGGCCAGGGCTGGTTTCGCAATGATTTCGTTCTCGGCTACTGACCCCGCCTCTGTCCGCCCCGAGAAAGAAGCGAGGAAGAGGACGAGAGAGAGGAAAAGCCACTTCGGGCCTGGCCGGGCCCGCGCGCCACTCCGGATCGATACCGGGACAGGTACGGAGACAGGACCGGCGGGCGGGGCCCGCGCACGCCCACCGCGAAGGGGGCTCGTGCAGGATTCCACTGGTGGTCAGCTCCCCTTCCCGAGCAGCGGGGCCATCGAGCGTGTGGGGGGTGGGAGTTGATGGGTTGAGAGTGCTCGTTTGTCGGGGGTGGTGGTGGCAATGGGAACGCGCGGGGAACGGAAAGCGCCCCACAGAACTGGGTTGCGGAGTTCCAGCCCCCCCCCCCCGAATTAGGAGTAAAAACCGTGGGGCTGCTGTGACGGAAAAGGGGCTGTGGAGGCGATTCCGTCATGAGCAGCGTGTGGAGGCAAAGTTGGTGGTATTAGTGAAGAAGAGTCCGTGTGTGGGAATGATATGGAAGTGGGACTCCGCCCCCCAGGAATGGGTGTGTGTGGAGTTCATTCTCTCTCTCTCCCCCCCCCCAATTAGGAGTAAGCAGAAAATGTGGGACTGTTGTGTAGGAACAGGGAATGGGGGCAAGATTTAGTGTGTGAGGAAACGTTAGGGGGTGTTAGTCAGTTGAAGGTGGTGCATTATTTATGAAAGTGGAAATCCCCCCCCCCCCAATGGCGGTGAAGTTTCATCTCTTAAAAATACACACACCCCTTTGATGAGTTTGATGAGTCTGGTGTGGAGGAAAGGGGTACAGGAGAGATGGTATCAGAGCTAGTACTGGAGGGGTCAAGGTGGCCCATTGAAGGTGGAGGAGAGGGGTGCTGAGGGGGGCATGTGCCTCATTCCCCCCCCCTTTCCTTGAGGTGTTATGGAGGCGAGGAGGAGCAGAGCGAGCGTCTGGAGTGTGTGCGTGCTTGTTTCGCTCTGCGAAGTATGATGCAACCTTCAAGCAACTCTAGCCCAGTCCCTGCTGGAATGAGGTCATGTCTTGGCACAAGGGAAATCCCAGGGGGGTAGGTAGGGGGGGAGAAGGAGAGAAACAGCCAGAGCCTCGGCTTCTGAACCAGCCTGAGAGGAGAAGAATGAGGTGAGGAAAAGAATCTTGAAGGGGGAAGCACTCACCTCTTAGAGTGCTACACTCCCAAGTGTCCTTCCTCCAAGACAGCACCATATTGTGACACCCTGATCTGCAAAACCTGCTCCGTTTTAGAAAGGGAGGTTGCTTTTCTTCTCATCCCCTCCCCATTCTGAAAAATAGTGACTTTGAAACTAGCAGGTTAGGGCTACGCATTGTGGGAAAGCCTTCAAAAGAAGCAGGATTTAGCTAGAGTAATTTATATGCCATTTCAGTACAACAACCTCTCCTCTTTTTGGATGTTGACAAGAGCCAGGACTTCATTGTTGCTCACAGGTTGCCTCGTGCTACCAGTCGAGGCTCCCAGTTAATCACAGTCATTTTTGTTGTTTAGAGAGGCTGTTAAGAGAGGCTTTCTCAAAAGGTGTGGAATGTTGTGCCTCTTTAAAAAATGCCAGCATAGAGGAGAAAATACACACTACACCACATAATCTCAATAACAAGTATCTGCCAAAGTGAAAATATTTCTAAGTAGAAGACTACCTGGCATGTATTCTAAGATTCTTGTAACTCCTTGGCTCTACACTTGTTGCTCTTTCTGTTAGGGAATCTGTGTTCATTGAAGTGGTTTTGGGACAAATAAAATAAGTGCCCTGTAAAATAAATCAATTTTGGGTTACATGTTCTCTGAGGAGGGTTCTGGCTGTTCCCAGGAAATGTTCTTAGACATTTACATTTTGTACCTACTGAGGGACATAATTTTTAAACCTTAGATGTTCTGCCATCCAGGATACTGTGGTATTCTTTTTATTTTTTATTTCCCTATTTAAAAGTAGACAATGGGGGCATTGTTTAATCAGAATGTTCACCTTTTGAATCTGAGGGGGCATCTGATCAGTGCAGGGGTCTCCAATCAGGTTGCATTTGGTCCACCAACAATGTTTGACCAGTGGCATCATAATTAAGTGCTTCCCTCCATCCACCATCATGCACCTTAATCTTCCTGATTGATGAATAGAAGCAGTAATTGGGCTTGGTTTCTCTCACTAGGGGCCCAGCTGAAAAAGGTAGACAGCAAGCATTTTTCAGAAAACAAAATGACAGAAAACATTTTTCTTTTAGTGTGAAAATTCATAGTTATGTATATATTTTCATATAATTGAGCTTCTTTGGACCACCAAAACAGCAAGACTAATATAAATAATGTGGCCCTGGCAGTCTGGAGACCATTGCTCTAGACAGTAATGAAGGGCTTCACAAATGTGGAGCATATGTTCTTGGGCATTGCATGTTCGATCTCTTGGAATTTGATTGTAATATATGATGTGTGCAATATGGATTTCTGCCAAAGTTTAATTCTAGACAAACATTGTTTGTCTTAAACAAATTGTTCGTCATCCTTAAAGGATGTTTGTTTAAAACATCCTTTAACTATTAAAGGACATCAAGAAGCCAAGTAATATTGCTTTAGTGGGCTGGCTTGGGTTCACTAGGAAATTGTGATTTATGTGTTTTTTATTTATAGCAAATGCATTTTTTGACATTTTCTCTGAGATTTAGTGCTTGTGAGCATGCACAATGCTGCTTGCATGAGGTGAAACAGGGGTCACACATTCTTGTAGTTTTACCATTTCTTGATCACTCCTGTCAATTAACAATAGCTTCCATGTGATTAGGTTTGCCCATTGCATCCATAATTACTATACAATTATTGGGGACAGAGCAGAATTTATGTAGTGTTGCCCCATATTAAACAACACAGGGCGCAATCCTAACCTGGATGTCTGTCATAAAGCACAGTTGTACTACTCTCAGAGTCAGGGAGCACGATGCGCATCCATGTGCCAGCCTCCCTGATTCTGTGAGTGGTTTGCAAAACTCGGTGCTTTACAGTGCGTTTGCAACACTCCTAGTCTGGCATAAGGGACTTGTGCTGACCTAACACCAGGTTAGGATTGTGCCCACAAAGAGATGGAGACTGTATGCAACTTGCCCCATATACATTAATATGTGTGTTTAGGGCTTACTGGGCCATTTCAACCTAACTTCAGACTGGGATTTGGGATGGAAACAGAATGGTGGCCCTGATAGGTGACTTTTGCTGTGGACTGGACAGAGGAAGTATATCTGGGTCCTGCTTGGAATTCTTGGCAGCTTTCAACAATGTTAACCATGATATTTTTTGGCTGGACTGGGCGGTTTTATAGTGTTGTGTAGAAGGTGCTGCTGCTGCTGCTGCTAGAGTCCTGTTTTTTGCATTTGCCTAGGGCAGTAGTTCTCAAAGCTTTTAGCACTGGGACTCACCTTTTAGAATGACAGCATCCATTGGAAGTAATGCCATTAACCTGGAAGTGATGTTATGGCTGGAGGTGATATCAAGCAGGAAAATCTTTACCACCACCCCATATGACAAAATTAATTAAGTAAATTAAAAGTTTACAATAAGTATATGTTTAAGAAATGTATTTATTTTAAACAGATCAGCAACTGCTTGAGGGTTAGGAGGGTGGTTCTTTATTTTAAACCACCCTCCTAACCCTCTAAGTTGCTGATCTGTTTTTTAAAAAATCCCCCAAACATCCCAAAGCTGTACTCCTATCCGGGGTAAGCCCCATTTATCATTGTTAAAAGTATATACATAGTAGCCTGTTAAAAGTACAGATTGTAACATTTCCCCAAATGCAGTCACTGGTAGCAACAAATGTCACATACTAAAATAAAATATTGAAATGAATGGGGACCCACCTGAAATTGGCTTGCATCCCACCTACTTGGTCCTGACCCACAGTTTGAGAAATACTGATCTATGGTATGCCACAGGACTCTAGTTCGTCTCCATGAGGTTTAATGTTTACATGAAACCCTGGGAGAAGTCATCAGGGGATTTGAGTTTGAATGTCACCGATATGTAGATGATACCCAATTCTACCTTTCCATTCCATCTAAGGCTGGGATGCAGGCATTATGAGTAACTGTTGGCGTTAGTGAGAGATTTGGTGAGATTGAACAAGTTGAAAATTAATCTTAAGAAACCAAAGGTTTTATTTATCCAGACATCTGCAACAATTTGAGGGTCTTCCTGGATCACTAGATGGGCAAGGTGACCTAGGTTTGTGGCATTTGCCTTACTTATAGCCCAATCCTATCTAAACCGTGCTAGTGGAAGTATGTCCATGCAGGGCATGGGAGGGGGTTGAATGGGGTGGGCAACATGCGGCGGTGATAGTGGGCGAATCAGGCCTGGGAAGGGGATGGGATCAGTGGTGGTAGTGTACACCGAATCCCGACCCACTTCCTGGGCCTGATCTGCTTGGTCTGTTTAACGTAGGTTTGCACCAGTGATATCACTGGTGCAAGTTTGAGTTGGCTGATAGTGGCTGCTGGGGACAAATGTTCCTTTACCCCAAGGAGACTTCTAGCAGCCTAAACTCCCTCGCAGGATGCAGCAGAAACTGTGTTTGCGCTGCTGCTGCATCACTGAGTGGGGAGTTAAGTAGGGTTGTGTTGCCTGGTTGTTGTACCATTTGTGTCCAATGAAACCTGACTAGAGTGGACTGTTGTGATCCATGTCTTGGTGAGATCAACTCTACTGTATTGCACTCTGAGTTAGTAGGTAGTGACCATGTAGTGGAAACTACAATTAGTGTAAAATGTGGCTTCGTGTATAGTGAGCGGAGCAAGGAAATTTGACTCTTTTGGGCTGTTGCAGCTGCATTGGCTGGTGGTCTGTTTCTTGATGAGATCAAGGTGCTGGTACAGATCTTTAAAGTCATACATGGATCATTCTGATCACACTTAATATTTTTCTACGTTGCGTTCTTAGATTTTGATGAAACTTGTCATACTTAAAGATCCTATATTGTTACTGAAGAAAGGCATTTTTAGGAAACATTTTAGGAAAGGAAACTCACAGAGAAAAAATGTTTAATTCTAAATGTTAAAGATTTTATCAAAAAATGGCATGCTAGTGATACTTTAACTAACTGTACATTAGACCCCTGTTGCAATATAGAGTTGGGAGTTGCCTTGCTTTAAAGCTGTTTTCATGAACTTTCATATGATATGCAACGCAATGGGTTTAATTTTTAAAAATTCAGTTTAAAATTTTAAAGGCAATTTTCTCAGACATTTTTAAATTTTGAAAAATATCAAAATTAATTCACACTTGTGCCTAATGATACAAAAAAATTGGGATGATGATGGGATCATAAGAGATAACACATACGTATGATCAAAATAGAATTTTCAAGTTGAACTTTTTTTAAATCTACAACATAATTCTTGTACAGTATTTATGAATGTACTCCATAAAAATCTGAGGTCAGTTGGAAACAGTGTGATGATTTGACACAGAATGACCTGCATGTCTTAGGGCCACGGTACCTGAAGATCTGGCCCTGCCTTGGAAATAGCTTGCCTGTTAAAATTATCAGATGAGGTTCTCTTGCAGGTGCGGCCATTTACTGAAAATTGGGGGAGGGGGTTTTCTGTAGTGGAACTTGTGGGTGTGGAGTTCTCTCTCTTGAACTGAAATCCTCATCAATGTTCTGGCAGAGTCTGAAGGCCCTGTTGTTTCCATTCCGCTTTTTCTTTTCTATTGTGAAACTCCTGACCCTGGTCTTTATTGTTAGTCTGTGATTGTTTTAATTACTGAGAGTTTTTTGTTGGTATTGGACATTTCCTTTATAGAAGGGAAATTTCCTAAACTAAAGTGATGTGGTTGGTAACAGTTATATTACTTGTCATAGGCTGCTGCTACTACTATTCCTGTAGCCATGTTCCACTAATGCAGCAAGTGTGGGTGGTGGTGGTGATCACAAAGATAAAATTTAGTTGGTTGAAAACTGGGAATTTCCCCCTACAACTGGTATGCTTCCTGGACCAATGTTATTAAAGAAGTGCCCATCAAATTACTTAATTGGTGCGTTTCCACAGCACAAACCATCTTTAATTTACCAACCTTAAATGTCATGTCCAATTAATAGTTTTCAGAACTTCTCTTCTCTTACTACTTGATGCTGATGTGGTGAGGTAGAGTGACCGTGTTGGCTGTCCAGGGCAGGATTACTGTTATTGACTCTTGTTTTAAAATTGTTCTAAACTTTTGCATTAAATCTGCGTTTGAGTGTTTCTTGGTATTGACATAGGATAAATCAGACTAATATACTTTTCTCACATAGAACATAGCGGGTGCTTTATCCTCTTACGTGTCCCTCCAAAGGGGTTTGAAATTCAAAAACATGTTTGTTGGAAGGTGGGTTAAGCATGCCTTGCTTAGACAGCTTTGAGACTTCCCTCGTGTTCAGTACTTTCCACATGAAATAGGTTGTAAAAAAACACTGGTGTGATTTTTGTGAGAAACCAATGCTAACATGACTGTAAATGACACTTGGAACAGTGTCCAAAAGTTGCAATTGATTGTAATGTTGTCCTGCTGTGATGAATGAGGAAGTCAACTTGATATCTGGTATTTCCCTGCAAAGACTGCCTTTTGGACATTAAAGGAAGAAGAAATAAAAGCTCATCAGGTGAGTGAACAGGTAGGTAGCACATACAAAGTCAGGTACATTTATTTAAGCCAGGCACATTTATGATGGCTAACCTTTCTTGGACTCTAGCCCACATTTCTGCCACAATAAATTTGTTAATCTTAAAGGTGCCACAAGCCTTGTTGTGTTTGCAGCAGACTGTGGGCTCAATACTATCCAACTTTCCAGCACAGATGCAACAGTGCCACAGGGATGTGTGCTGCATTCTGCACTGGAAAGGCAGTCACAGAGCCCTTTTCAAAGTAAGGGAACATTTGTTTTCTTTCCTTGGGGCTGCATTGCTGTTTTATTGGTATTGGAAAGTTGGATAGGATTGGGCCCTAAGGCTGCAATCCTATACACACTTACAGTCATGGCCAAAAGTGTTGAGAATGACACAAAGATTAATTCTCACAAGGTCTGCTGCTCCAGTGTTGGAAGATTTTCATGCAGATGTTACAGTGGTATACTGAAGTATAAGCACAAGAATTTGCGTAAGTGTCAAAGGCTTTTATTGACAATTACATTTAGTTTATGCGAAGAGTTTGCAGTGTTGACCCTTCTTTTTCAAGATCTCTGCAATTCGTCCTGGCATGCTGTCAGTCAATTTCTGGGCCACATCCTGACTGATGGCAGCCCATTCTTGCATAATCAATGCTTGGAGTTTGTCAGAATTCATGTGCTTTTGTTTGTTCACCTCATCTCTTGAGGATTGACCACAAGTTCTCAATGGGATTAAGGTCTGGGGAATTTCCTGGCCATGGACCCAAAATCTCGATGTGTTGGTCCCCAAGCCACTTAGTTATCACTTTTGCCTTATGGCAATGTGCTCCATCATGCTGGAAAAAGCATTGTTCATCACCAGACTGTTCTTGGATGGTTGGGAGAAGGTGCTCTTGGAGGATGTTGTTGTTCCATTCTTTATTCATGGCTGTGTTCCTAGGCAAAATTGTGAGTGAGCCTACTCCCTAGGCTGAGAAGCCTACTCCCACACATGAATGGTCTCAGGATGCTTTACTGTTGGCATGACACAGGACCAATGGTAGCGCTCACATTTTCTTCTACGGATAAGGCTTGTTCCGGATGCCCCAAACAACCGGAAAGGGGATTCATCGGAGAAAATGACTCTACCACAGTCCTCAGCCGTCCAATCTCTGTACCTTTTGCAGAATGCCAGTCTGTCCCTGATGTTTTTCCTGGAGAGAAATGGCTTCTTTTCTGCCCTTCTTAACAGGCCATCCTCCACAAGCCTTCGCCTCACTGTGCCTGCAGATGCACTCACACCTGCCTGCTGCCATTCTTGAGCAAGCTCTGCACTGATGGTGCCCCGATCCCGCCACTGAATCATCTTTAGGAGATGGTCCTGGCGCTTGCTGGACTTCCTTGGGCGCACTGATGCCTTCTTCACAACGATTTAACCTCTCCTTGAAGTTCCTGATGATCTGATAAATAGTTGATGTAGGTGCAATCTTAGTAGCAGCAATATCTTTGCCTGTTAATCCCTTTTTGTGCAAATCAAGGATGGCTGCACGTGTTTCCTTGTAGGTGACCATCGTGAACAGAGGAAGAACAATGATGTCAAGCATCACCCTCCGTTTAAAGCTTACAGTCTGTTATTCTAACTCAGTCAGCATGACAGAGTGGTCTCCAGCCTTGTCCTGGTCAACACTGACACCTGTGTTAACGAGGGAATCACTGACATGATGTCAGCTGCTCCTGTTGTGGCAGGGCTGAAATACAGTGGAAATGTTTTTTGGGGATTAAGTTCATTTTTATGACAAAGAGGGACTTCATAACATCTGGAGTACATGCACATTGTCATCTTCCACCCTGGAGCAGCAGACCTAGTGTGAATTAATCTTTGTGTCATTCTCAAAACTTTTGGCCAGGACTGTAGATCCCAATCCAGAACTGTCCAGATCCTGCAGGAGCAGCAGTACCAAAATGGCGACCACTGCATCCTGTGGGAGCTGAGCAGCCACCGGAGGCTCCTCAGGAGGAGGGGACATTTATTTCCTTTCCCAGGGGAAAGCGCAATTGCCTGCAATGGAGCTTCTTTGCTCACTGCCCACTATTTTGCTGCTGGTGAATTGAGCAGCCCTGTGTCGGGCTACCAGAGTCACCGCCTGGGATACGATCCAGCCGTGGCTTCCACCTATATCCTATATCCCACCCCCTCAAGGCAGGCTCCTCCTCTCCCCCACTTGGTTCCTCCTCACCTTCTCTCTGCCCCAGTTGGCTTACTGGCTGGCTGCTCACATTGGGACCTGGTGCTGAATGAGCACCGCCCCAGCGCGAGCATAGAAGTGTCATGGACATGCTTTATGGCATGTTTGCAACATTCTCATTGGTAGTACACATGTGCTGCTGGTGATAAGGACCTTCTGGATTGGTCCCTTAACTGGGAACAAGTTGAACTCAGTGGGACTTGAACTACTGAGTAAGTAGACATTCATAGGATTGTGCTTTCAGAATTACTCCTCTGGGTGAAAGTGGTGCGATATTTACCTTTCCTTATTTTGGACTTGAAAAGCTTTTGTAGAGCATAAGAACCAAAATTTTTCATGGCAGTCTTACACTTATGACAGAATGACATCTTCCTCTCCCTGCAAGGTTGAACTTGCATGGCTTCTTAGTTTTTCAGTTGAGCTGTTGGTTTCCATGGGGATAGTGCCATAGGGAAAACCTCCCTGTATAGTATGACCACACCTCACAGACACATGCTTTTTCCTTTCCATTTGCTGCTTCAAAGAATGAAGACACTCGGTGTTCTGTTTACAATTGTTAACCGGTATCCTGTAACTGCTGCAGGTTTTTTTGCTGATGTGCTGAACAGCTTGGGCTTGCCTTTAAATTGTCAGTTTCAAAAAGAAAATACTCCTTCCTTTAACCAAGCTGGAAGAAAAAAACTTTTTTTTGTGTGTAAGATTTTATTCAAGTTTATATCTACAGTTTTGGGTTAGGGATAGTTAAATACATAGGTAAAGGGAACAAAGGATAATACATTAGGAATCTTTTGGTTAACAACAATTTCATTCTCCAAATTCCTCCTCTGGTTTTCATATCCTAAAAAATCAGGTATAATAAATCATTATTCTAATCATTTAATCTTTAAACTAATCAATCCCTTTATCTTATCATTGCTACTAATTATTCTAACCAAGCATAAGGTAATTTCCCTATATTTTTAATTCTATCTACTTCAATATTTCAAATCTTTTAGTTCAACTATCCATCTCAGCTATTTCATATATTTTCTAAGTTAATATTTCTACTAACTTAAAAAGTTCTGTTAATTATCCATCTAAGCAATAAGAAAATATTTTCCATATATTTTAAATTCTATTTACTTCATCACATTTGCTTATATCATAATATTCTTCTTGATTATAACTGTTTAATATACTATTTAAGAGAAACAATTCCAAAGGGATAACATCTCTCTAAATCCCCTATAACAAGGTACACACTTTCTCCTAATGTCTTTTTACCTTCTCATAGGTCTATTACATATAACAAAGAAAAAACTCTTTCCATTCTTAAAATTTCCAGCCATTATTATTTATTTCAGGGTACAGCTTAGTCTATTTGACAATATATACCACCTATAAAACATCTCATAAAATTTTTCTTTAAATAATTGCTTTGACCAATTAAAACTTTTTTTTATCAATTCTCCATTAGTATCTTATGTACCACATTTTGCCCATTAAAACATTATTTCTCACTAATTAATTTATTCTAATTTATTTAATTAATTAATTTATACTAATTAATTTATAATAAATTAATCATTAATTTATTAATCTTTATTCCTTTAGAACTTGTCTGTGCTTCAAAATACCAATGTTACTTAACCCCTTTGACTAACACCTCCTTTTTTGAGTATATTTCCATTCTTTCTTTCTTGTTCCCAGAAAGTTTCTACATACATTTGTGTTCTCCCTCAACAGCCATGAGACAACTTTTAAGATGCTAATCTGCTTTTGCTCATCAATTCCTAATCTTTCCCCATAAATCTGCTTATCCATATCCCCAGTTCTTCTTTGTGTAACTTTCAACGTCCATTTTCTGAGCAGACTAAGGGATCTAACATAAACTGAATTTCGGCTAGAAATTGCTTCAGTTCCCCCAGCCGTTATCTCTTCCTGAAGACTCTGCACCTCAACCTGCATAAATGCTCTCTCCATCTGCAAGCTCACAGCATTGGTCTTTAACTCATAACCTCTTTGTTGTTGTTCTGTTTTCCCAGTTTTTTCTTCCATTTTGTCTGTTGCTTATTGAACTCCTCTTTTGCTTACTTTTATCTTCCCAGTGACGATTTCAATTTTATTGTCCCTTTTATGAGTTCCATTCAATGCTTGGTGCATCTCCCCCATCTCATCTGAACGTTTGTCAACCATGTTTTTTTCTGATGTTCTTATATCTCTCTTAATTTGTTTCAGTTCCTCAGTTATGCCTCTTAAAAATTGCATCATCTCTGAATCTATCAAAAAGTCCTTTTCCATTTGTATCATCATGTTTATAATTCTTTCCTTGTAATTAAATTTAACAGCCTTAAACTTTATTTGCCAGAAGATTCGAAGTGACTTTCTTTCTGTCCCCCATTCTCCCTTCTTACAGCCGCCGGAACTACTTTTCAAATTCCGATCTCATATTGTTCTCTCAAAACTCCAGACTGTTTCATCCGTGTCTTTATAATGCCGTGTAGTACCGTAAATAATCCTTTTTAGTCCTCATACAATAATTAGATCAAATCATTTATATAATTAGTCCCAATCTTGTTTGTAGTGAAAAGCAGCGGATGAATCTGTGATTTTCAAGCCATTTTCCCTACCCATGCGACAGGCATTTTCCAGTAGCCGCCAACTATAAACAAAGTTCACTTTACCTCCTGCAGTTTCCCAGTCTTTGATATTTAAATGTGGCACTCAGCGTTGTTTACCTTTGCTTGGAAGTTTTGTTTACCTTTGCTTACCATCTTCCTTCACCAGATGTGTACTCCTCTCAATTGCCTTCTGCTGTAAACTGAAAGTGGAGCGGGGAAGATCTTTACTAGTCTCACCGCCATTGTGCGAGTTCTGTTTTTCATCTGCTGGAAGCGATCCTCTCTTGTTCTCCAGTTTAGCAATCCTGGAGACAGACTGGATCCAAGCTACTTGCTTTCATGCATTTCTTCTAACGCCACGACGTCTCCCCCATGTCTGGGGGAGAAGATTTGAGATAACAGGCAGTGGAGCTCTTCCAAACTCCAGCTGAACGCGAAGATCCCTTGACCCTGCCCCCAGAAAAAAGCTCTTTCTGTGGTTCATTCCAGGTAACAAATATTTTGGGATGGCCATTCCCTGCTTGTAGACTCAGTTGTAGTAGCTTGCTGTGGGTTTAAAGCTATTGCTTTAATGTTGTCTGTCAAGTCTATGTATGGACTTATTGCCCAATCCCATGTTGTGGTAAAGGTGCAGGGTGGGTGACATGTCTGCTTGCTTATGCACTGGCTATTTAGTCAGTGCATAAGTGAGGGCCTCTGAATAAGGCCATGAGGCCTTATTTGGAGGTCAGGAACCAGCAGTGGGAGTCGCCGCTGGTCCTTCTCCCACTCCATTCCTCCCTCTGACCCCGGAACACCCTTCTGCCCTGGCCTGAAAGGCTACATTGCCAGTGAGCGGCAAAATCAGCACTCGCCAGTGACTGGTGCTCCCTCCGGGGAGTGCGTTGCCGATGTTGCCATGGCATCACCCCAGCATCGGCAGTAATGGCTTACCACTGGCGTTGGAGGCACTTTACAGTGCCATATGCCACATTGGCCCAGATAGTACAAATATACCACCTGCGGCAAGGGGTTGCTATGGTTAGATTTTGCATTTTCAGAACATACCTTTCCTTTTTTATAGTAAGCCCAGGTATGTGCCATTGCCCCTGCTAACTGGGCTATGGTGGTATATTTTGAAGCAGCAATTCTCATATTTTCTAAAGGGAGAACAACCTTCCCTATTCAGCCAAGCATAGTATCTCTTGAGCTGTTTTCTGGTATATGTTTTGTGGATTATTTTTTTAGATGTAAGAATATAAATCTATTGATTTATTTGCCATGCAAGTTGCTTTGTGAATTTTTGAAGTAAAGTGATGTATAAATATTTGTTTTGCAGCTTTGTAGAGTGCTATGCAGATAGGAGCTGGACAGAGGAGCCCCAGCCAAGGGCTAGTATAGAACTGACACATACTTTCAGATCTTTAAAATATAGCAAAATTCTGAATATGAAATTTGAAGGGAAATGTCTTTACATTTACTTCCAAGTCTTTAATCTGTTTGGCCAGGCTACAAATATGAAATCAGTTCTGAAGCAAAATCTATTCCAGACTAATAAGCCCCCCCCCCAAAAAAAGGTCAAATAGGAATACTTACTATGTAGAGTGTTCAGAGCTTTTAATATTAATCACTTTTACAGCAACACTGTAAGGCTGACCAGTATTTACAGATGAATTGGGACCAAGATTGAAATTTGAAGAAATAAATCTTCCATTTATGGATACAGGTTTCAAGTGTTCGATGAATACTGAATGATTCAGAAAAGAGCTGAAGTATGGGTCATTCCATGTCAAATCATCACACTGTTTCCAACTAACCTCCTTATATTAGATTTTTATGAAGTTTGGGGTTGTCCTATGGTGCAATGCAAAATTATCAATTTTTAGCAATTTATGTTTATGTGAAATTTTATAGCTATGTAAGTTTTCAAAATTTTATAAAAAGCCATGCTAGTGATACTTTTAACTAGTTGTGTATTGGACACAGATATATTGAGATACAGAGTTGGAAACAGTCTGGTTTTAAAGCTGTTTTCATGAATTTTCATATGATATACAACACAGTGGGTTTAATAATTATTTTTTTACAATTCAATTTAAATTTTTAAATGGTTTTAATAATTGTTTAAAATTTAAAACTTTAAAATCAATTTCCTCAAAAATGAACATTTTTAAAATTTTGAAAACATCTCAGTTCACACTTGTGTCTAACTATGCACCCAAATTTTTTCTGGAATGATGGGATCATAAGATATGAGAGAGAACACACACGCATGAGAAAGAGAAAATAGAATTTTTAAGTTGCATTTAATTTTTTAATCTACAAAATAATTTCTGTACAGTATTTATAAATGTTGTTTACATGTGTATTACTTGTCTCGGTCTGTTCAGTTTTAACCCATTTAGGTTTAGGTGCTGTAACGTTTTGCAGCCAGAACAAGCAGAATCATGTTGACTATTGTGCACTACAACCAGAACTTCTGTTTATTTGTACTGTCAAATATCAGTACTGTCAATAATTGTGAATTGGAATTTGAGGCAGTTTTTTTAAAATGAGGTTGCAACAAACATATTGAATGTGTGTAAGAAGTGGGCCTTAAATTGTTTAATCCACTTAAAAAAAACATCAAAGAAAGGGATTAAGGCCAGTGACAAAATTGGTATGTTCCCTTTTTCCGGAAACACCAGTCATAGTTAAAGTTTGTAACATTTTTTAGGAAAGAAATCAGTTGGATGAAAAAAGACAATGAAAAAGAGAAAAATACAGCTTTCCCAAGTACTAGTCAGGATGTAAGTTATGATTGCAGTACTTCAGATTGTGACCCTGATGTATCATTCTCTTCAGAAATTTTAAGAACATTCAATACATCCCTCCAAGTGCAATTCTAACTGTTAGGACAGGTGGGCCTGTGTGCGGGCCGGCCAGGGGAAGTGGGTGAAGGCAGGATCCAACATGCCTAACCCTAACTCACCCCATCACGGGTGACCCCAATTTGACCATTTGGAGTTTGCTGTTGATTTCAGCAGCACAGCTCCAAGTAGCCCCATCCAGACCAATGCACGCTACCCAGGGAAAGGGGAATGTTTTCCCTTGCTCTGGGTTGCACTGCAGTCAAACCCAACCCCAGGCTGGATATGGGGCAGGCGGAGCGGCCTGCCTATTCCAGGATGGGATTAGGCAAAGGGAGAGGTATTCAAAATTTACATTATAATTGCTTTAACGCGGTACTAGATTGATGGTGTAGGTAGTATAGTGTCAGCAGATGCAGTCACATTCATTAACTATGGACCCCCACATTAAATAAAATAATAAATGAGCGGGTTTTTTTTTTGCAATTTTGGGGTTGTTTTTTAAACAAAAATGAAGTGCAGAAAGATGTTGTTTTTATTTCATTATCGATTTCTCCCACTTCTGTCTACAAAAAAGGTACTGCTGCAAAAAGCATACTTCCTGTTGTCTGCTGCCTCAAATTATCCCATCAAATTCACAATTATTGACACTATTGATATTTATCAACAAATAAACAGAAACAAGTTTCATAAACTGTGCAGGCAGACTGAGCCAAGAGCTAGTGTGGAGAGGAGAGGCAATGGTACTGTTGCCCAATGTGTGAATATGTAGAGTAGGGAAAGTAACCAGAAAAGTACCTTAGTTTTGTTTTCAGTTTTATTGTCAGCCTCACTGTTTCCACTTCAGTTGGGCCACCTGTGTCTTGCTCTTTTCCATTTCCGCCACTGTGTTCGATACTTTTGTCAGCCTTTTATAAATGCATTGTGTTTTCTTGCCATTCTCCCTGCCTGGTTTTAGTTCACTCAGGAGAGAGTTGGCTTCCCCCAACTGCCAGCTTTTGCTACTGTCTGACTTAAAGCCTTGGATATGAGAGCTCACCATGTTTCCGTCAGGGAGGTTACCGTTTCTGTTTGGTTCTCTGACTTGGGTATTGGTAGTAATTTTCTGTTACTATTTAAACCAAATTACAAACAAAGGAGGGAGTAGTGGATGCTGGGTGCTGTGCCTGTTCAACTACTGCACCTTGATTTATTTATTGGTTTGTTACTTTGCATATGTTTGAAAAAGGCCTTTTATGTCTGGAAACACAGGGAAGGAATAGACACACTTGGCAGCTCAGGAGAGAGGAGTGGAGGAACAAAAGCAAATGACTTTATGTAACAAGAAACCTCTATGAAAAGGTATATGGATGTGTCCCAGTATCCACTTATTCTGTATCCACTGTTTCAATTGTCCATGGATACTATGGATACTGGGAAGACTATTAAAAAGATAAAAGGAAAGGTTTCCCCATGACCGAATAGTCTAGTCGTGACCGACTGTAGGGGGCGGTGCTCATCTCCATTTCTAAGCTGAAGAGCCGGCATTTGTCCAAGGATGAGCTTCTGTGGTCATGTGGCCGGCATGACTATATGCCAAGGTGCACGGAACGCTGTTACCTTCCCACCGAGGTGGTACCTGTTTATCTACTCGCATTTTCCACATGCTTTTGAACTGCTAGGTTGGCAGGAGCTGGGACAAGCAACAGGAGCTCACTCGGTTGCATGGTTTCAAACTGCCAACCTTCCGTTCAGCATGTGCAGCAACAGCACCACCATGTCCCATGCTATTAAAAAGATAGGGGAACATTAAACAAATCTTTTTTACCTTGTGGCAATAAAACCACTGATGTTCCCCTATCTTTAAAAAAGCCTCAGGTTTCAGTTTCAGGTATCCACAGGAGAGTCTGGAACAGAACCCCAGCGGATACCGGGACATGCCTGTATTTTAATTACTCTTGCATCTTTAGGGATGTACTACTTCTATGATCAGAAGTCCCCAAATGGTCCTTGCTCTTGTTTTACTATTTGTGTTTGTTAAAATGCATAGGTAAGCATCTGGTTAAAGCAAGCTCATTACAGGATTCCTTTGCACAACTATAAATTAAGGTAATGGGCATGGAGGAACGGTGGATAACTGGATCTGCTGATGCTGGGGACATCTGTGTAGTATGACTGTTGTATTGTCCATTAGAATCTATAAAACATTAGAATCTATTTCAACATCTTTGAAAAATTAATAAAAAAAATCTTGCACTTTGAAGATACTCACCAGCTCTAGAAATTTGATATGAGCTTTTCTCTATCACAGTAACTGTACTCCTTTGATTTCAAAGGAGCCTTGGCGAGCACCCTATCCTCAGCATTGCATTGGTTAAAAACAATAGTCATTACAAGAATAGGGGAAAAAATAAAGAAAAACAAAGGTTGTTTCCTTTTTAAAGGTTTGCCTGCTTGCCATGTGGCAGAGCTGGGAACAGCTCACCTTTTTTAAAATTTTAACTACCAATACTAAAAATGAATAAAACTAAACAGAATAATGGTTTTTCCTTTCTGTTTAATAGAGTAGGGGAAAAGATGAAAAGCTAGAAGCATTCCCTTGGCAATACCACTGAGGCAGTAGTTGAAAAACAACTTAGTAAGGTTTATTAACAAAGGTTATGATGTGCACAGGTTTTTGCCTACCTGAGAGCAGGGGCAGAATGCTTGACAGAGCTTGGGATGCTCCGAAGGTTAGTTCTATATGTGACTGCACAGGAACCATGAAGGTTCACACTGCTGTTATGGACAGCTGGAAGACATAGTTCCTTTAAGCATTCATAGGCTGCTTTTCATACATGAGGAACTGTAGCCGGATCCTCTATCACAAGAAGTGATAGAGTCCAGGAGTTTTGAGTCCTGGTGTCTCTCATATTAAATGACCCTTTAATAACCAATGTACTGCTGGGTCTTTAAGGGAGGTGGAAAAGTAGGGTTCTCATAACTCCCCCTACCATTTAAAGATGGTAGCTGTTTTAGACAATTGGGTCTTTCTAGCTTTCATTTTGGACAGAGTGTGTGTGTGTGTGTGTGTGTGTGTGTGTGTGTCTGAAAACAGAGCAAAAGTTAGAGAGTAAGACCAGTTGCCAAGAGAATGTTGTGAAACTGGAAGCTTGGCTAGACGTTGGCCCACGAGGGAGCCCTTTGTGAGAGTTGAGTTTATCCAGGCATGTTGCAGGAGGTTGCCTAATAATAAGGTAATAAGGGGTATTAAACAGCTGTAAAAATGGTATTTGAAAACGCCCAGAAACAAAAACTGTAAGGAAAAGTTTTTTTATTGGAGATATGTTTGAGACTAGACTTGTAATTTTGATACTAACAATATATGAATGCTCTATTCCTAAATGTGTGTACACAGCTTCATGCAATGTCAAAATAAATCCTTATCCTTAAAGCTGTATCTCTTTAGCCTTTTCAAGCATGCATGTTAATATCCCAAAGCCTCAAAGCATTGTTTTAATAGCAAGTAACTTATTTTGCTTTTCATTCAAAGTGACAACTGTATGATCATATGCCCCCCCCCCCCGCATGTGATCATGTGTATACCCATGCATACTGGTATTTCTTGGGTATTGAAACACAGTGGCATGAAGAGTACAGTCTTGTTCAGTTAAGAGTATTTTTAGTTAGGCTCACTACAGGCCTTTTCAGCACCTCCCTCCCTCCATATACTATACAGCATTAATAGTATAATGTGGAATCCTTGTGCAATGGGGGGATGGGCTAGCTTTTGTACTGTTGGATTGTCCTTGCTTTTTGTTTAAACTGTGGGAGGGTTTGTGCTGTAACACAGCTTTCAAATATCTATTTTTTTTAATGTCATAGCATGGCAGTCATTGTTGCAGGAGAAAGCCTTTACACAAATACTTATGCACACAGGAGGGAGCAAAAAACATCAAACTAAAGGGGAGCCAAAGGCTAATGGAAACATCCACAGATCTTCAGCCTAGAGTGGAAGATCAGTGGGCAGTAAGGTGAAAATGGATCCCAGGGGGCAAGGTGTACCACAAGAATGCTGCCCTTTCCCATGATGCCACCTACAGTATTTCAGATGGTGAAGGGATGTACAAAGTGAATGAATGAGAGTGATGAATGGGCTGGATGAAACCAGAAAGACTAGTATTCTTTTAAGTACCCTGGTCCCAAGTGGTTTAGAGATTTAAGTCAATAACTAGCACTTTCAATTGTGCCTATGACTGGACCAGCAGCTGGTGAAGGACTCCAGTCAGCACTTTCACAGCTGATGTTTCAGCTATACCATCATCCCAAAAACTTTGATCATGCACGCTACACGTGCTTCTCAGTCGTGCCTCATATGAGAGAAGCAGCTGATTTCTGTGTACATGTGCCAGGATCATGAGTATGATTATTTGCTTGAATGCTGGAATCCTGGGCATGCTTATTTGGAAGCATAAATTTTGATAACTTGGTACAATGCAGAGCTCTGCTCTCTTCAGATAAGAGATTGTGATCATGAATACAAAGTCTCCCTAATGGGTACTAATTATCATCAGGATCACATCCTGGATTCCAGTACCTGAACCAAATAAGGTATCTTACATGAACTGTAATTCAGTTTTAAGGGATACCTTGTTTTATTTGTTCTTAGATTTCATTTTAAACATGATAGGTTAGAACTGTGCTTCCCAAACTTTTTAAAATGGCAATCTATCACGACCAACTAGGCAAGAGATCTAGAAATATTTATTATAATAATAATCGGGTACTGTGCTCCTGAGGCTGCTAGGAATTTTACATATAGTATGTGTGCAGACATTTGTTTGACTGTCCCTAGGAATTTCTGCACAATTTGGGAACACTGGTTTAGAAAATAGCCCACCTGCACTTAAAAATTTGTTTATTCATCCTGAGTTCTCTTTGGAAAAGACCTCATAATTTGGATTGAATGCAGCAGCAGATAAAAAAATGTCCAGCAGTGTTGAGCATGACAAAGATGTGATGGCAAGAAGAAACATGGTTGGCATGCTTTTTAATTGTGTGGTGGGGAGTTTCAGATCTTCTCCATGCAGAGACCTGTGTTCAATAACTGTAACTATCAGCCCAATATTTTGTTTCTGCAAGGATTCCCATCTCTGGCTCCTTTAGCCAAATGAAGCAAAGTTCCAAATAGAGCTGGGAGGTGCCTTCTAAGTTCAACATACAGCTTTTCCTTGTTGGGGCTGCTCTGGCATCCTTGGTGGGATCCTTACTGTGAATTTAATAATACTATTTGTCTTTTGCCTGGGCCTGTTTTACCTTTTGCTGTTTGCAGCCTGGCATATGAGTTAACCAGGAGGTGATCTCCTTCACTGTAGCCTTTATCTGTATTATATGGGAAAACTTGCTGTGGAAGAGGCAACAAGCCCAAGACATTAGAAATGGCAGGAAGCTGTTGGTTGGCCACACTTGCATGAGGAACCAGTTGTGAGCTAAGCCTGCAAGATTAAGCCTGTAGCTTTCTCATGCAAATGCTGGTGAGAGTCAGGGTTATAGAATTAACTGTGTCACTTTTCCTCCTAGATTCCACTTGTGTTAAATTGGTGTGAACTAGTCTGGCAGCATCCTGGAAATTCAGCAAGTTCCAGTTTTTCTTATAAATCATCCTGTGGGTTTCAAGAAGAGTCTGTCCAAATGAGCAAGACATCCCAGCAGAACACAACTGCAGAAACCAATGGAGTAAGTGTCATCTACACCCAAGCACACACGAGTGGGTTGCAACAGGTACCTCAGTTGGTGCCTGTTAGTCCTGGAGGTGGAGGCAAAGCTGCTCCTCCCAGTAAGCAGGGCAAGAAGAATTCCATCGTTGACAGAAACAGCGATGAGTATCGCCAGCGCAGGGAGCGCAACAACATGGCAGTGAAAAAGAGCCGCTTGAAAAGCAAGCAGAAGGCCCAGGACACACTCCAGCGGGTCAACCAGCTGAAAGAAGAAAATGAGCGCTTGGAGGCCAAAATCAAGCTCCTGACAAAGGAGCTGAGCGTACTCAAAGACTTGTTTCTTGAGCATGCTCACAACTTCACAGACAGTGTGCAGCCTCTTGCCACAGAAAGCTCAGCAGCAAACCCAGATGGCTCCGGACAGTAGATGCAATCTCTGGCTTGAGGGTGGAACAGTGTGGACACAGTCCTCCTTGCGCACGTCAAGTGCCATACCAGAGACGGGTCTTCTCTTACCTTTGTAACAACTGTCATTTTGTGATCTTGGTTTTTTAAATAGTAGGCTTAACACTGACGGGTTGCTGCAAGTTGTTTATTAAGTATTTGTTTTGAATTAAGTGTTAATGTATTTTCTGATCTGGCATTTTTTACTTATACAGTCATCAAAATGGACAAATTTCCCAAATTACCATCACTGAAATTAGGGTGTGATGTTAGCCTTAATTAGATGTATTAGGCAGCATTTTAAGTCAATTGTCTATAGTACAAGAACTTTTAAAAATCATGGGTTGCACGTGGAGGCATTGCCACCACTCTCCCTCACAGGAGGGAATGTCTAAGGTGGTGCCTGCTGCGGTGTGTATCTTACCACCTGATGACAAAATATGCCTTTCTTCAGAGTGATTGTTCTTATATGCAGATGTGATCAACAAAAGCTGCAATCCTATGCATGCTGTCCTGGGAGTTAGCCCCAGTGAATACAATGGGACTTGCTTCTGGGTAGACAAGCATGGAATTGTGTTGCAGGTTTTCCTTGATAAATCAGCTAGGTTAGGGCTGCAATTCAGCAGAGGTTTCTTCAATACGGTGACTAAAACAAGTGTCCCCAGTATAGCCAGTGGCTTAATTTTAACTTGGTGGTAATTAGCCAGATGTTGGTTGAACAAGAGGTCTTCAACAGGTAGGTTGTGCTGGTGCTGTGCCCCCCCCCAATTTTGTTTTTTAGAGGCTCAGGCCTGCAGTCTGCTTTGTCCATGCTTCCATTGTTCAGTGTGCCCTCTGACTCCTATCTGCCTACATTCCTCTGCATAATCTTTGGCTTGTCCTCTGTACTTTCTCTGTTCATGATACTTCCATCAAGGAAGAAGAGAAGAGGTAGGATGACATGGCAGCAAAACATGCTGAGTGGTGCTGCCTCAGAGCGAAAAGAGGAACTGTGGTTACTTACTTGCTTCCTGCTCTCTCTTGAAGGTGGGTCTTGTATTGCAACTTGCATTTGAGCCTCTTGCAAATTGAATCTCATTGGGTTAAAAATCTTGTAGTGTCTCATTTCAGTATGTTTTATGTAGTGTCGGGTTCCCTAAGGTAGCATAATTGCTGTTTCAGGCATGGTGTGTCAACCAGGATTCACCACCTGTAGTCCATTAGGGATGCCCAATCTATCACTTAAGGGAGGCTTGTTAAAATGTAGAGAAGATTTTGCTTGGAGGTTACCTGTTCAGATGTTACTTGCCACTTGGCATCAGACCAGAGTTGGAAAAAGGAAACAACTTCACAGGGATGCTGTGTGCATTGCAGTGGGAGGTTTGGGGGTCCTGCTTGATGACTGCTTGCTTAGGCCCTGTTCGTGATGGAGGATCCTGGGGACTGAGAGCTATACTTTCTGGGGCTGCAGGTCCTTTTGTGAGAAAGTTATGTATTGCAATTGATGCTTGCAGAAAGCTGGTTCAAAAAGGACTCCTCTAGAAGGGTTACAAAGTCAAGCAGATGTGCCTTTCATAGTTCTAGACATTTGTTCAGTACTGCTGTGAGTGACTTTACATCTGAAAATGTTGTAACAAATTATGCATGTCCAAGCTCACCAGGTAGAAGTAAGTGAAAAGCTCCCTGGACTCCTAGTTGATCTTTTGGAGGAAAAAGACCTGAAATTTTCATCTGAGAAATGGTTGCTTACTACCCTGACCCACATTTAGTTGGGTTTATAATTCAGCAGCCTGGAGCAACCTTAGATGTTCTAAACATAAATTATAATAAACACAATTAAATTACTTGTCCTTTCCTTTCGGAGGAAAAGCACCTAGTTCAATCATTATGTTTCAAATGTTGGTGATAAATCCCCAAAGCAGGGAGGCTGTTTAATTTATTTTCTTTCAAAATATTTCCTCTTATGGTATGTTTACATATGATTGAATGGACTAGCAAAAAAAAATGACTGTTTTATATTTCCCCTTTTCAGTCATAGTGTTTATGTATTTAGAAAGACTGGGAACAAGAACTTGGTTGTGCCAATAGAAGAAAATAAAAAGACATACAAAACACATGCTGACTTGTAATTTTGCAACTCCCCTGTGATGGATAGCAAGACTGTTCTGGGATTCGGGAAAGCTAGTGGTGGTCAGCAACTGTATAACAGTGGAGCAGGTGGTGACAGAGATGAATGCAAATGTCCTGGCATGCAAGAGAGCCTACATATAGCTTGCAAGAGAAATCTTAGCTATCCAGCAACAGAGGGACCTCCCCCTTCCAGTTAAAATTTGACAGACTTGCATTTTGTAAGTCACCTATGAACAGGCCCTAAAACTGGTGCTGTGCCCATTATACCAAAGAGTACACCTACAAACATTGCAAGATTCTGCATATTCTCTCAGAGCTCTGTGTTTAATGGGGTTTACTCCCAGGAGAGCACGTGGGGCTGCAGCCTACATGCCACATATGATGGCAAACAATTGGCTGTGCTTAACCTGTGACAAGTCTCAGTTTGCGGTTATGTCACACCCTTGAGAGGTCTCAGTTTGCTGTTATGCAGTACATGAGATGACCCTTTCAATCAGCTTATTTCATCCACAGGAAGTGCTGCGAATAAGAGCTACACAGCTTTCCAGGTACTGGAAACAAATGCAGGGAAAATAGAAGGCGAAGCAAAATGTGATTTTTTTTTTCCAGGCAAAGCCTTTATTTTTATTTGTTCAGCTATTTTCAGCATAGATTGCCCAAAGCAGCAGTTCTTCTGTTCTCCCCCCCCCCACATTACTTATAAAAGTAATATTTGGATCTTTGATACTGATTCTTACATTTAAGATTAGACCCCCATATAGTACCTCCATCCATAATTTTGGAGATTCCTTAACAAGAGGGCTCCTTGTAAAGAGGCAGGATTAGGTTAGCTTCAATCAAGATTTTTCATATGGCACTTAGCAGGAGTAATCAAACTGCTGAAGCCACAGAACTTTTATTACAAAAGTATCAGTATTTGCCTAGTGGTTGTGCCTTTAAAAGGACTAGCACCAACAGCAGGAAAGAAAACTTGCATCTTAATGGTTACACCTATTGGCTAGAGACAGGAGCAAAGGATTTGGTACTGCCTCGCTCTTCAGCCATGAATGCTTCAATTTCTTCCACAGTCCGGGGAACGCAGGTCAGCAACTCCATTCCAGTGGCTGTCACCGCAATGTCATCCTCAATGCGTACCTGAGGAAGAAAACCCATGTAAGGGAGTGTTCTGGTACAGTGAGGTGCATTTGGCATACTCTAAGCCATTTTAAAGCAAGCAGAACATGACCTAGTGAGCGCAAGACAATCCGATAGTCTAGGGTGAGAATGTACCCACAAACTGGGTGCACCTATGTTGAAAACCCTGACAGGCCTACAGCCATGTCTGTCAGCTCTCAATACTAGTCCTATTTAATGTTTAGAGGGCTTTCTGAGCATGCAAAGTGCCTAGTATGTACTTCTGTGCTGTTGCCATTACAACACCCTGCGAGTATTATTCCCATACTGCTGCTGAGAGAGGTGGTTTCCCTATGGCCACCTCATGAATGGACAGAGACAAGATCTGAACATGGGAAGCCCTAATGGGCTGCTCAACCACTGGCTATGTTATACCACCCCTCAAGAGTAGAGGGCTATGACTGCTGGCAATAAAAATAATCTGTCAGTGCTAGGATTGGGTTTTCCAGTCAGGGACTGTACATACTCCACCCTTTACCTTCATGTTTTTTCCTACAGGATTAGGAGAAGAGTCCTAAACTTCTCGCTCACCTGCATCAGCTGGGAAGGAAAAGCATGCAACAGAGTGACGGGGTTGTTGGATAGCTCAGCACAGGCTCCCAAAGAGCTAACACTAGCCTGGAACCACCACACCACCTGCCTACATCTCTACCTGAATTGGTTTGACTGAACAGCCCTGGCTCAAGACGCCTTCCAACCAGATCCAGCTCTGCTCACCACTTGCATTACCGTCACTCTTGTTCTTTTAAAAATGAGTCAGGCTGACAGATGCCTCCCAGCTGATAGTGTTGCCAAGAATGGCGTGCTACTTCTTTCATTCTCAGGCGGGTATACACAGAAAGGCCAGAGCGTTCTCTACTCAGACCTAATCTGCTGGTTAAATATGCAGACTCAGTCATCCTCCCTTATCTTATCGGAAATGTGCTAGTTAAGACTCCATGCTGCAATAAAAGCAATTTTAGCAAGGTGTCCAAATGCCACCATGCACTTGCCTTAATGGTTTCTGACCTCTGTGTGGTGTAATCTAAAAATAATGCTCATTTAAAATAATCAGTTTGTTCAAACAAAGTCAGTCATCTAGGTCTATTGAAGTGTTCAATGGGGTGTTTGCAAGATTATCTTCTTTATTTGATATTAATTTAAGTGTATTGCAGGCTTGAATTAAATAAACTTTGCAGAACACCACACAGGGACGCCGACAGCTGTTCAGCTATAGCCTCCTCTATACTAGTCTTTTCTGAGAAAGAGGAATATTGATCCCCCAGAGAAAAAGCCAGAACCAGGCCCTTGTAAAATGCTTTCAAGCCTTTTCCCCGCCTGAAATGGCGCCCCCTGTTACTTACCTTTCAGTGCAGGCCATATGACTAACTAGCTCCTTTTCCTGAAAGGGCCTTTTCAGTTGTGGGACGCAGGTTATGAAATTCCCGGTCCACTCTGCTTTAACACCAAATTGACCGTGTGGACAGTTAGCTTCTTTTTGTCAGGAGCCAATCAAGGTTGCTTTTATGGCTAATCATGAAATTCAACTTGGATCTGCAGTCCCTCCCATGTATTGTTTGTCCCACTTGATTATCATGACTCTATAAAAGTTGATTTTGCATGCATCTCTGAAAGGGCTCATGCAGTATGTTTAATTTACTTTTTGCAAACAGTTTAAAAAAATGAAGGGTTTTTTATTGAGCAGGCGTGATACTACAAATTCACTTATGCACAAGAATGAATTTAAACTGAAGGCTCCTCCCTTCCACAGCATGCCGGTATTAAAGTCCTATACATTGCGGTGGTTTACAGCTTGGCCTCCATGTACCCACTCTCCAGGGGTGTGTGAGGGTAAGACTGAAGTTCATAGCTCCCTTTGGATGTCCTTACATGCTTTCAGTGGTTCCCAAACTTTATAGAAGCCTCAGAGGCTGCTGCCTGATTTATTAATGCTAAGGCTATAACTGTGCAGCAGTGCCACACAAATAGCAGCTTGATGCACATAGCTATTCTGCCCTGTCAGTTTTGCAACCAACCACAAATTGGGTCATGGGACCCAAAGTTTGTAAACCTCTAGAGAAAATCAATCAATCAATCACTAGTATTTATATACCGCTTTTCAACATAAAGTTCACAAAGCGGTTTACAGGGAAATAATAACATTAAAGTTAAATGGCTCCCTGTCCCAAAAGGGCTCACAATCTAAAAGAATGGAGACCAGCAACAGCCACGAGAAAGACTCTGCTGGGGTGAAGAGGGACAAATTGGGGTGAAGAGGGACAAAATGGGCTATGTTGGACTGTATTATAGCAAGGGGACCAAGGCTGATAGCTGGTAGGTACAGAGAAAGGTGTTAGGCTAAGAGTCTGTCTTAATGAGATGACATAGAAGGCAACAGGAGATTTTCTCTGCAGGTATACATGTATAAAACTGGCCTTGGCAACAGGCAGCCACTTTTTAAAATGAATGAGAATACTTAGACATATACAAGCAAAACACATCTAATGTTCTGACACACTTGAATAATTTACTGTGAGTTAAACTTTTGTTGAAAGGTGCACAAGACTGAACCCAGGCAAAAGCTATACCCACAGTTGGTTGTCCAAAGCTAAAGTCTCTGGAAAGTCAAAACAGCAGGCTATGCAGTCTGCGTCTCACAGACACACGACTGCACTCTGCCATTTAACATATAATAAGCAATGTCAGAAGTTGGTTGTCTCCACAATTGGTCCACAGTTATTCAAGATCTGCAGTAGCGCTACAGGACATGCTGCAACTGAGCTCTCTGATCACGCACAGCCTCCTACAGCGAAGTCGCCTCGTAACATTGGCCAGTGCAGCTCTTTGGAGCATTAAATCTCTGAACTGGCCCTGCTCCCAGTTTCAGCTGCTCTACAGGAAATCCCCTCGTCCCCTCCACACATTTTACATAAAGGCCTCACAGTCAAAATCCTCAAGGTTGACACTGCAAAATTTGCTGGGGTGTGGAAACTGCACAGAGAGCGGCAGGTGAGCTGCCCCTTGCAGCCCTCCAGATCCTGGCTGGCCATGCAAGCAGCGATAACGAAACCACACACAGGACAGATAACCTCTCAAAGCTGCAGAGAGAATTCAGCAGCAGAAGGTAAAGTCCCACGTGGCTCGATAAGACTGTATACTCTGCACACAGGGCTTTCAAAGCGCAGAGGGTACAGCCAAGACCGAATGACTCAGGAAAGCAGCTGTCAAGGGAACAGAGAGCACTGTGTGTGTACAAAGGTGGACACAGATTCCGCTCTGGCTGAAGCCCAAATTCCGCGTTCACCTGACACAGCAAAACCATTGTAGCAATTCTGTACAGGGAGAACCTTTCGTGAGCGTAGATCTGGTGAATGTCCACAACCACTCAAAGCTCACTTTCCAAATGGAGACCCTTTTCAGCAGGCAAGCTCACTGCGTGGGGTCAGGCTAGCTGCTCTTTCTGAGCCTCAGCTCCCAAGTGCATGCAGGAACGGGCTCTCACAGGCACGCTGGGATAAAATGTTTCAAACTTAACTCCCTGTACATGCATTATTTCTTTGCTGTCAACTCTGGCAGCTCTCCACACACGCCAAGCCATCACGCCAAAGACAGAAGCCCCCGCTTACTCACCCCACCAAAGCCTCGGAAGCGGGCAAGGACTTCGTTATTGATGAAGCAAGCCTGAGTGGGGTCAGCCAGAGCCTGGTCCAGGAGGTGATCGATGAAGTAGATCCCGGGTTCAACAGTAAGCACCATGCCTTGGGCAAGGACCCGGGCAGTGCGTAGACTCCGGAGCCCTGGAAGATCAATGCGCTCCACGCCCTGGAGGGAAGTGAGAGGAAACTCCAGAGTTAGTCTGGCAAGTACCCCGGACTACACATTCTCTAAGGTACGCCAGAACGCTCTCCGACGCACGGGGAGACAGGCCACCGGCAAACAGACGTGGGAAGCATTTCCTTGATGGCAGGAAGTTTGAGAACTTCCTCTCTAAAGTGCTGTCCTTAACTAGCAAGGAGTGGTGGGATACATGGTGACTGTGGGACCCCTCAGTTTTCCTTAAAGAGCGAGAAGGTTTGTCAGCATTTGTCCCCCCCGTAACACTCTGTATGGTCCACCTATTGGAAGTAACTGGCAATGATGTAACCTCCAGTTAATTCCAGACTGGGAAACCAGTGGCAACACAATGAACACCAGGAAGAGGCTCAGGGTTGATGCTGGAATCCTGCCTGTCGAGCCTCCTCCTGCTGCTTGCCTTGTTGCACTGCTGGTCTCGCACATACCACCTCAACTGCAACAAAAACTAGTTAAGAGTGAGACACATTTCCAAGCCCTAATCCACTGAGATGGTAATAACTGCTCAGGGTGGGAAGTGATCAAGCCATCCAACTCTGGAACATGTTAAGGAGCTCATCTCATGCATTTATGTGGTTCATGAGCTGGAAAGGATTGACATTAGCAGCCAGACCCCTTAAGCAAGGAACTATTTTTATTACAGATGCTTGAAACAAAACACCCAACACAATCCACTCCTTTTGGACATTTAAAAGAATTTCCCAAGTGCTCTTAGCAAGATATGATGGCGAGGTTGGACCTACCAAAAAACGGGCATCTCAACAGACTGAAGAACTCAGCATTGTCATGATTGCAAGGAGAACGTTTGAAAGCAGCGTGTGAAGAAAAGCTTGCAGTTCCCAGCTATAACCATGGTTAACAGCAAACATAACCCTGGCTTCCTACAAACCATACTCTGCAAACTGACTGCAAAACTGACTGTTGTGGTTTATGAGGAAGTCATGGTTAGTGTCACCCATTAGAGCACCTGTATGCATGTTAAGCAAAATTGTGGTTAAAACCAACAAGCAAAGAGGTTGGATTTGCTCCGGAAGGTAGGAGGGACAGCCATCTTGTTTGCAAACTGGCTTCAAGGTAATGCGGTTAGGGTAGCAGGTTATTTGAGTCCTGTGCAATTGTGTCCTGCTCAAATGCATCCCAGTCATTGGCATCCCACTATAACTGGGCAACAAAGCTCATGTTATATATCCTAAGCTTCGTATCCCAGCCCTAAACCCAACCTTTGCATTTTAGAAATGAAAAAGTACATCTAATATAAATATAGATTTATTGGAACACAAATGCTTGGGACACCAATGTCCAAAACTGGAATGCCTTTGACCGGGACACAGTTGTCTATGACGCAATGGTCCTGACATTCTGAGGTTAGAGTTGCACCGTTGTCCAATATAGCTTGAACTCAGCTACATGTTACTGGCTGTCCACTTAGGAAGCATGGCAAGGACCATGACAAATCCCAAAAGAATCCCTCCCAATCTATTCTGGCAGGCAGGGGAGGCTACAGTGGCTTCAAGTGCCAAACCTCTCCCCTTGCGCTTCCCTACCCTCCTACCCCTTTCCAAAGACTTGGAACAGCTCCTTGCCAGAGGAAAGGGGCCGTGTCCTTGTCTCACTGCTGGGTGAGCTGGGGAAAAAAAAAACATTTCAGCAGAGGAGCAGAGGAGTTGGTTTCCTGGAGAGAGGGGCTGCCTTGTTGCTTGCTTGCTTGCTTTAGTGCCTTGCTCAGCTTTCGGGAATCAACGGTTTTTAGACCATTTTTTTGTTGGACGGTACATTTGAAATGTACATTATACTTGGTTGGTTGTAGGTTTGAGAGCCTGAGAAGGGCTGGGTGTAGTGGGGTTCAACAAGGCAGCCCCAAACAGCACCAGCTCAAACACACTGAGGAAGACCTAAGGAACAGGTGCCTGACCATGGAAGAGGCTACAAACATCACCAACCATTGCAGAGAGTGGAAGCATGTCATAAATGACACATTGATCCCAGTGGCAGCTAAGGCAATGTATTGGTTGAGAGGATAACTTGCTCTCCAAATGCCAGCTGAAGAAGATAGTGGGGGAGTGTGTGTGTGTGTATATCTATATATTCATATGCACATATCTTGCTCTGAAAACCAGAAGTGCTTTTATTGTTCTTCTGGGCGGCTTCAGACCGGCTCTGGATGCGACCAGAACAAGGTTCCGGTTACCTTGTGACCAGTGATGTCATCTGGTAATGAAGAACGGGAACACTGGGCGGGACTTACGCGTGATTGGCAGCCCGCCCGTTCTGTTCCACCGCTGCCTTGGCCTCGGGGGGGCGCCGGGGTGGGGGGGGGGAGGGGGGGGGGGTGCGCTGGGTGCCTGGGCGAGCAGTGGTCGGGCGCGCCAACCGGGGGCAGCCCCCCCCGAGGCCAGGCAGCCGCGGAACGGAACATTGAATGGACGGGCTGCCAATCACGCGTATGTCCCACCCAGCGTTCCTGTTCTTCATTACCAGATGACATCACTGCTTGTGACCTGGAAGTGTGATGTCTCTCCCGGGCCACTAGACTTCAGTGACGTTCTGGGCCTCAGTGACACAGAACATCACCACATGTCTCTGCGACCACCAGGAGGTGGTCTAAGGCCCATGAGGCTGCTCCCCTGAGGCCAGCAAGGCTAATTCTGAGGTGCGCTTCTGAGGCCTTCTGAGCGCATGACCTCAGAAGGCCTTGGAGGCACACTTTCAGTTTTTCCCAAAACCAGAAGTGCATTTTGATCTGTAGTTTTGGGCATCTGCCAAGGTTCTGGGAATGAAATTTTTTTTAGGAGGAAGCTTTTGAAAGATAGGGGAGAAGATGTATGGGGGATTTTTCCTCAGAGTGGGAGGGAGAGAGGAACATGGATTTGACCCTTCTTAGATGTTTGCTTCCGTTTTGCCCACTCAGAAGAAATGCTGGATGTGTTTGCCGGCAAAACTAGGTTTGCTCCAATACTGACCTCTGGGTAGCCTCCCACGTCGTGCACATCAATTCCAAGGAGGTGTCCGAGCCCATGGGGCATAAACAAGGCGCCCAGGTGCACCTTCACCATGTCATCCACGCGGCCTTGGAGGATGCCAATTCTTGTGAGCTCTTCCAGATGGACTCGGTCTGCCAGACGGTGCATATCAGGCCAGCTGACCCCTGGCAAAGACAAGAGCGCGACAGCCTGGGGTGACCGTCATTCTGATGCTTTGGTTCCAAATCAGATAAAGAGCAGCCAAAGTCTGCGCATGGCCCCAACTTATTTTACAGGGAGAAAAACGCCCAGGAGTGGCCAGTTTATTTCCAATAAAAATTTGTGCATGGCAAATGATCAAGAAAAAGTGGCACATGAAATACTGAAGATCTTTAACTAAGCTGGCTTTTAAGGTTACACTTCTGGCATTTCACAGACACACTCAGATCAACCAGAAAAGCAGGGTGCCCTGGCGGCTCTTGAGAGTAAGGATTTCCTTCTCATGGTACACTTACCTCTACGGTCTCCTCTATGATCTTTGCCTCTTGTGACGTCACTTCCATCTTCTGAGTTCTGCATCTCTGTTTCCAGGGCAACTAATACCACACTGTCTTCCTCCGCCACACAGCATTACTGAAGACAGTTCCCTGGAAACAGCCGCAGACCCCAGAAGAGTTTTTCAGCCGTTTTCAACCGTTGTGCTCCAAACTCCCGCAGCACACCTGCAAAGCTGTCACGGCACATTGGTTGAAAACTGCTGCTCTAGGGACATCCGAATGCACCCTCGCCTTCACCATTGGGGAAGGAGTGGTTTACTCCTACGATAGAGCTGTCCTAGAGAGACCAGATTCAAAACTCCAACCTCAGCTATGTGGAGAGGGATAAAACGAGATTAGGTCACATACAGAAAATGCTTCATCGTTATCCTGCTGAGTAATTGGGGCTTAAAATAGCACATGAGCCCTAAAACAGTCTGCACGCCACTCCTGCCAAGGGGCAGAGGAAATGTTGCCATGCATCAAATGCAGATGAGAGATTACGTGCAAACTGCCTCAACGTGATCTGTAGCTGCCCCCTGCAAGCTGCCCTTCCGAGCATCTTACAACCCTTCTCAAGCCGCTTCCTAATGAGGAAGCCTACACTATGGGTTTCTCACGAGGAAGCTGCCTGAACCATTCACTAGTGAGGCAATGCTATCTCTCCAGAACTAGACACGCTAGGGCAACAGCGGGTGCTCGCTTTGGAATCAGCACCCCAAATCCCTATAAAGCCAGCATACACTTTGTCTTTGAAAGGGGGTACTCCTACAACATCTGCTGGTAAAATAAAGCTGGTTAAAAATAGAACTGAAAATGGGGGCTGCAAGGACACATGATTTCCAGTAGTGTCAGCTTACCGGTACACTGGGCGGGTCTTCCGGGTGATCGACAGCACGCTCGCTGCGTTCCGTTGCGTAATGGCGAAAGCGGAACGCAGCGAGCGCGCTGCCGATTAGCCGGAAGACCCGCCCAGCGTACCGGTAAGCTGACACTACTGATTATTTCCCTTCTTTGAGCACACAGACAGACGGCTCTTCCCCACTGGTGGCAGCCACAGCCCTCCGCCACGTGGACGGGGCCACCCCCAAAGGGACCATTGCTGAACGGAGGTGACTGGGGCCAAGGAGCACTTTTGCATGTTCAGATTTGGCAGGCTCACAGTGTCAGGAGTCAGCAGTTTTTACGTCCAACAGGCCGTCCAAAATTTAAATCTGCTTCCACCCACCCTGGTGGGAATGGCTTTGAGGGACTGGGTGCCTTGTCGTCCTAAATTATAGACACTCTGGAAAAAAAAAACAACTACATGTTGGAAGCTGTCAAAGGAAGGGAGACTCCCATAGCTCGGCACCAATAAAAACGGGCTCTCGCCACGCGTCTCTGGGATAAAGGCCAGTCGGCGGAGCAGCCTCCTGTGCCTGTCGAGCACACATCTGTTCAGCATTACCTTCTCCCCCAAATACCAGCTCCTCAAGGAAGCCTGCTTAACTCAGTTCATACCCACACTTGCCAGAGATGCTGGTTAGGCCTTCTTGTGCACCCTGACTGAGAATGAAATTCCCAAGGGAACTGACGTGAGCCAGGCTGCTCCTGAGCAGACCAGTGGTCTGAGACGGCACCACAGGCTGTATTGATAGAAGCAGCCTCTGAGAACATTGGTGGGGGGAAGGAAGCATTTAGCGGGCCTGGCTGGCTGCTCGAACAACATGAGTGACCAAAACCCCTGGCTCTGCCCAGCGCATGGATCAGTGAGCCCCCAAGCCATGCCTCTGTGCAGCAGCGTCCCTGGAGGGGGAGCAGAGTGCAACATTTTGCCATAGAAATGACTCCTTTCCCTCGCCCTCTTAGCCAGTCCTCATAGCAAAAGCAACATCTCTGCGTTGCTTACTGGCTATGACGATGAGGGAGAGGAGAGCGTTACATGGCAAGGGAAGGCCCCTTGCAAAACTTTGTGCCCTGCCCCCCTCCAAGAACACTACTGCCTCTGGGCATGCTTTTCTAATTTTTTTATTTTTCTTACAACTAAAACAGACCAACAACTATATAAGAAAAACAAACACAAACTAAATTTAGAATATATAAAGCAAGCGTGGAGTAATACATCCGAATTCCTTTCGTCCTCCACGAAGTATTAATAATTGCTGAAATTAAAAGTTGTGTCTCTTAGCCAGCCCCTTCTTATTTCTTATTTTTTTAATCTCATCATGTATTTTAATCTCCAGCAACGTATTTTAAATCTAAATCAACCACCTATTCAGCCATTGCACCAATATTTCCCTTCTCATGCAGGCGTGGTTTCCAGTTGTTCATAAATGAGTTTACTGACTTCTCCTTAAGTAAAATCATAAGTTTATCCATTTCCACCAAGTCCAGTATTTTTATCCACCACTCTTCAATTGAAGGTTCCTCTGGGACTTTCCAATGTTATGCACACAGTGTCCTTGTCACAGTGGTCATATATAAAAATAAAATTTTCAAAGTTTTGGTACCTGATCATCAAGTATACCCAGCAAGAAGCCTTCTGGTTTCTTTTGTAAATTTACCTTAACAATTTGCACACCAAATTCTGGAAATGGTACTGGCACGCCAAGTTGATCCTGAGCAGCACAGGATCCTGGGGAAAGTCATCAGTGGTATGATCCTTAAGGTCCAGCCGAATGAATGAATGGAGGTCCCAACCAAAACACTGAGCTCAATGACTACAAGCAGGACTACCTGTAGAAAAGGTAGTTCGCCCTACACATGCTTCCCTTTGACTCAGGACTTAGGCACTCCTATGCCAAGGAAAGCATAATTATGCCCCCTGGGTGTATTCTGCAATATACCAGATCTTAAGCGGCAGAACACATAATCTGGGGAGAGGCAAAGAGTACTGCAAAGCCCCTTTCCCAATCACTGGAGATCTTACTCACTTCCTCTGCCCCACTGTGGCTTCTGGGATTTCAGTAGGTCCACTGGCCCAAAAGGCCTTTCAAGTTTCCTTTTGCAGACAGAATGGGCTAGACATTTCTCTCATTGTGAAACGTGAAAGCTGAAGTTCTCAGAAAACCAAACGCTCTGTGCATGGCCGTCACCGCCTGGAATGGCTCTGGGGGCGGGTGGGAGGGGCTGCTTGCACGGTGTGGGGTGGCACCTGCATACTTAACTGCTCTGCCGCCCCCATAGCTATGGCACTGTCCCCTCAGCAGCACTATCACCGAGTCCGGCTGCGGCAGCTCAGGCCACAGAGAACCACCTTGCTCTGAGTGAGCCTCTCCGCAATCCTTTGGAGACCAGGAGCTGGGCAGGCTCTCCAAGCAGATCTAGTTAATATTTCCCCCGTTCCCCACCGAAGATCCTCTCCTCGCACTGCAGCTCGAGCGAGACCAAAGAGCCCTCTCGGAGCCAAGAGTCTCCCTCGCCATCACAGGCGACGCTTCCTCATTAAAGGTGCTCAGAGACATATTAATATATTATGTTCTCAGAGATGCCAAACTTCTCGGGTTTTTTTTACTCCCAGATCTCTAAATTAAAAAGACATGGCCCTAAAAATAAGTGCAGGAGGAAAACATCTCATTATTTTTGCATGCAGTTCAGGAATACGCAACTCTAATGAGAGACATAATTGGGGGTCTCTTGGAAGACTCGCCCCTTCTCTTCCCCCTCCCCAACCCAAGGAGATCTCTCTGCCTGTCCTGCGGTCAAGTTGTCTGATGAATCAAGAAGTTGCCTGAAGAAACAGGGCAGGCTCAAAAGGGCAGGCTGAAGCGTCAAGCTTGACAAAGGTTCTCCAATTTTTCAGAATCCAGCCCTTCCACAAAAAAAAGTTTCACTTTACTTAAACCTCAGGGGCTATAATCAGCGGCGTCATGCTGCCGGAATGCTGGGCGGGAGGAATGGGTGAGTGGCAGCCCACCTGTTGCGTACCGCTCCGTTTCGCCATCTTCCCCGCCCCCGTGTTCCTCCTGCCCAGCGTTCCGGCAGCATGACGCCGCTGGCTATAATGGTGATGGGGCAGCAGTGTTCCCCCCCCCCCAAGTAGCAGATGGTTTAACCCTTGATGCTCATAGCCTAATCTGCCCTATCAGTTTCACAAGCCATCAAAAATTGGGGCATGCCCCACTTGTGGGCTGCAGACCCACAGTGTGAGAACCACTGGGCTAGACTCTCAGGCAATCCGACTGCTTATGGTACACCAGAAAAAGTCAGATAGGTAGGTAGCGGGGAGAGCACTCGGCTTGCACACCCTGCCTTTGCTGAGGGCCCCCAAGAGTCAGAGCCCTCACAGGGCATCAGAAGAGCCCATTTCGTCTCCAGCATCCCATTCCCCCCAGTCACCAGCCAGATGCCCCCAAGGGGAGGCAGACAAGCAAGGCACGAAGGCAAGAGCAACTTGGAGGCACAAGCGAGCCCTGTCAAAAGCTCGTCATGTCCACGGAGGGGCCGCTTCCTTCGTTTTGCATTTACGCCTGCAGACTTTGGCTTCCTTGCCGTCTCTCTTTGGAAACGCCCTGCTGTGCATGCCTGGCCTGCTGCGGTTTTTATGGATTCAATTGCTTTTGCGGCAGATCCTTGGGAAACTCACCCAGCTCCCCCCCCCTCCAGCTATCTGCCACCGCAGGGCCAAGTCTGCACAGCCAGCCTGCGGAGCCCTTGGACTTTGGCCCCTCGACCCACGAGTCAGCTGCGCTCGGGGAAAATCTGCTGATCAGGCGTCTGCTCCACTCTCGACGTGCTGCCAAATGAGATACGGCCTAATGTAGGTCAGTGAACCAATGACTGACCTTCTCACTGGAGCCCAGTGACAGAGGCTCAGGCAGTTTCATTGGCCGCTCTTGCTCAGCACACACGGAGGCGGCCAGAGGGTGGGGCGCCGAGCACCTTGCAGGCTGGAGGGAGAAAGGGGGGAGGGAGGCGCTCGGCTCGGCTCACGCTGGCCACTGCCTTGGGCAAACAAGGTCCGCTTGCAGACGAACTTAACTATTGCCAGCCATGACCCTTAGCCGCGAGTGCCCCTGTGGGAGACAGGCGGGGCATAAAGGCATGCATTACCCGTGCCAGTGGCCTGAAAGGCACCTGGACTTCCAAGGCAGACCTGCCACAGGCCATGAGAGGCGGCTGCCTCCTGGGGAGGCCTCTAGTGCTGCTGAGGGCAGCAGTCTGGGAGACTGGGCGGGGGGGGGGTGTTCCTGCCCTGGGAGGTACACCCGCCAGGAGGTCCTCCCGCATACGTTACCGCCACAGTCTTCAGCCTTTTCATACCATGATCCCATACAAATCCATATAGTATGAGACTGGGGACCCGCTGTTTATCCTGCCCCCGCTCACGACCCTAATTGCCCGCTCACCCCACCCCCATTACACCCTCCCAACTCTGTCTGTAACTGTGCTAGCTCCACCGGCAGCGGCTTCTCCAAGGTCTCCTGCGCAGGTCTTTCCCACCCCAGCCTGGACCAGGAATTCATCCCGGCTGGCTCTGCAGGTGGGGGCACCGTCATCTCAGGCAAGGCATTCCGGATGCCGCTGAGGGCGGTGGGGCGCTGACCTATGGAGGCAGCAGCTCCCAAGAGCCTCTGCTGCACCAATATGAACAGGAGCTGGGCAAGAGCCCTGGTCTGCGAACCTCACTGGATCAGGCAAAGGCCCATCTAGTCCAGCTTCCTGCATCTCAGTGTCCCACCAGATGTGTCAGGGAGCACACGAGACAATCAGATACTTGTATCTCATTGCCATCCCTTGCATTTGGCACCAGATGCCATCACCACATCTTGTGGCGAGGAATTCCACAGACTAATTACATGCTGGGCAAAGAAATGTTTTCTTTTGTTTGTTCTAACTCTTCTGACACTCAGCTTTAGAGGATGTCCCCTGGTTCTGGAATTGTGTGAGAGGGAAGAGATCCCCTCTATCTACTCTATCCACCACCTGCATAATTTTGTACATCTCAATCATGTCCCCCTCAGGCGCCTTTTTTTTTAGACTGAAGAGCCCCAAATGCCGTAACCTTTCCTCCTAAGGGGGGTGCTCCAGCCCAGTAATCATTTTGGTTGCTCTCTTCTGTACTTTTTCTAATTCAACTATGTCCTTTTTGAGATGTGGCGACCAGAACTGTACGCAATACTCCAGGTGCAGACTTACCACCGCTTTGTACAATGGAAGTACAATATGGGCTGCTTTATTATTAATCCCCTTTTTAATTATCCCTAGCATGGAATTGACCTTCTTCACCACTGCCACAAATTGGGTCGACATTTTCATCGAGTCGTCCACCACCACCCCAAGATCTCACTCCTGGTCTCTCACAGACAGCTCAGAACCCATTAGCCTATAGGTGAAGTTTTGGTTTTTTGCCCCAACGTGCATCACTTTACATTTGTCTACGTTGAAACGCATCTGCCATTTGGCTGCCCATTCCCCCAACTTGGAGAGGTCCTTTTGGGGCTCTTCACAATCCCTTCTGGTCTTCACCACCCGGAAAAGTGGTACCATTTGGGCTACTGGTACTAGGTGCAAGGGAGTGGCAACAGGATGCAAGCATCTTGTTGTCTCATGCCTCCCTGGGGCACCTGGTGGGCCGCTGTGAGATACAGGAAGCTGGACTAGATGGGCCTTTGGCCTGATCCAGCAGGGCTCTTATGTTCTTATGTAAAAGTTTAGTGTCATCTGCAAACCTGGCCACCTCCTTGCTTATGCCTGACTTGCCCTTGGAACACCAGTTCAGATCTTCAGATTCTAGAGGAGTGGAAACACAACCACGTCACAAAGCAGTTCAACAGACGCAGACAAGCACTGGCTTGGGAAACACACAGAGGAAGCAGCAGCCGCCGCAGCTCAGGTGGTCCTTTGCCTTGGCTCACGTTTTATCGAAACAAGCACCATCCGTCAGGACCAGAGCCCTCTTTGCCCAGCAAGCCTCTAGATGCCATTCAGACTCCGTGGGGATTTGTGGGCTATGCAAGGTTATAAATAAACAGAGAACCAACTGCTGCCAATTTGGCTTCCCTGAGTCCCTTCCCCGGGGAGCCATTTGTTAGGCAAGAAAGGCTTTTAATTGGAACGCAGGGAGACAACGTGCCTGCCTGGGAGATCTGGCCGAACGCAATGGGGCATTTCAATGCAAGAGACATTCATGAGACGTTTGTTAAAAATGGGGATAGGACAGGCCAAGGGCAGAAGTGCTGAAACTTCTCTCCCACCCCCCATTGAAGGTCTGGGCTTATCCAACTAGAATCTAGCAGCGAAGAAACGAACATGGCCATTCCTCTGCTCTGGTGGGGAGCAAGAAGGGAGAAAGCATGCACGATTGTCCTGCCTTGTTGCCCCCCTCCCAGCTTAGGGGCTAGAGCTGAGAAACAGGAAGACCCTGGGCTCAAATGTCAACCCTGCCACGGACACCAGGTGGAAGCTGGCCACTGCTGGAGTCACAGCATCTGAAACCACAGCCCTGCATCCAGCGGCGTCATGCAGCCGGAACGCTGGGCGGGAGGAATGGGTGAGCGGCAGCCCGCCCGTTGCGTACCGCTCTGTTTCGCCGTCTTCCCCGCCCCCGTGGGGAAGGGGAAGACGGGGGCGGGGAAGACGGCAAAATGGAGCAGTATGCAACGTTTCCCAGGGGCGGGGAAGACGGCGAAACGGAGCGGTACGCAACGGGCGGGCTGCCGCTCACCCGTTCCTCCCGCCCAGCGTTCCGGCTGCATGACGCCGCTGGATGCATCATCACCGCCTCCTACATGCCAGCACTGTGCAATCAACCAAATTCTGTGATGCAACATCACTGCACACTGAAATGCCTTACCCCTATTTATTGGTGGCCACTGGTGGGGTGGACAGGAAAAATGTGAAGCACAACTATATTATGGCATGCATTTATTTCGTAATGTGGAGTTGCCAATTTTAGCGGCTGCCTGTAGCCTCTAGCCATGTCCAGTGCCACTCTCAGCGGGCCAGCTGCAAATAAACCTCTTTTCCTCACAGCCTCAGCCTCCATCACCTATCTACAACACAGGGAATGATCCTACCTCCCAGGGTCATTGTAAGAAATATAGAAGCCAAACAAGGGCTTTCAGGCCAGTGACCCAGGACACTGCTCTGCAAATTGTGGGTCGCAACCCACCATAGAGAGCAAAGAAGGGCCATTTCCCCTCAAGGGGAGTAGCCCCAGAAATTACTGCCCGGTGGCGCCTCAGTGATCGCGGCATGTGCCCTACCTGGGGTGGGGTTGAGGGGTGTCCAGAGGGGATGGGGAGGCCCACCGCACCTCCACAGGCCTTCCGATGCATTAACACAGCTCCGTGGCCAAATCGGAGCGTACTTCCTCTTTTCGTGCAAAACAGGAAGTAAGCTCCAATCTGGCCACCGAGCTATTTTATGAATCGGGGAGGCCCGTGGAGGTGGCGGCTGGCCTCCCCAGTCCTTCTGGACCCCCCTTGACCCCCCCCCGGTAGGGCACATGCCCCTAAATGGCTATGGCGCTGTGGCACCGCTGGGCCCTACCCCCATCCCTGCCCTGTGTCTTACAGTCTTCAACATCCGAGTAGGACTTTGAAGACTGCTGAACTAGTATCTTTAGAGCCTTCCTGAGGGTTCCACAAAGAGAGAGAGAGAGAGTGGAAAACCTTCCTGGGAAGAGAGCTGAAGCTGCAAGGAAGCACCGGGCATGCTTGTGGGTGGCCGAGTGGCCTAACAGGCATAGCCGGAGCCCTGTGGGACACTGGAACGTTACCCAGAATGCAACAAGCAGCTTAGCAGACAAATTGACTGGAATACAATTCCCTCAAGCTGGAAAGCCTGAACACCCCAAAAGTGCCCAGGTAGGACCGCTGCCATTTCCAACCTCGGCAAAGCCAAGGAAATACACTACAGGTTTCCAGCAGAACGTGAGCCTGGAAAGCTGCCGGATTTGTAGGAAAAGTCTTGGGCCAATGTGGAGCACTGAGAGAGCTCACTCCTCCTCTGCAATCGCTAGGAGTCCCCCCCCCCCGAGAGCAAAAGGTGCAGGTCACCCAGAGCAGAACGAGCCTCGCGTGCTGTTGACACAACTGAGCTTTCTGTACCTGGCTTGACTGCCTTCAGCACGGCCTGGGATGACTTCAGGACGGCTTCGTAGATGGCTCTCTGGTCAGGGGTGAACTTCCCATTCGCCGGAAAGGTGCAGGTGATGTCTGAGCCGTAGCAGTAGTACTCCCCGCCCATGTCAAACAAGCTGCGGAAGGAGAGAGAAGACCAGAAGTGAAAACCGGCGGCCAGGAAAGGGTTGCGACCCGAGGAGTCTGGCCTTGGGGCCAAGTTAGTCTCCACCTCCTGCAAACTGAGCGTTTTGGCCACGCGTCTCCCCACTGGCAGCACAGGTGCAGCGGCACACCAGGCGATCTCGCCACTGCCCGAACCCCCACCCTGCACAGCCGCTTCAAATGCAGAGCCCAGGCGGACCCTGCCTGGTTTTGCTCAGGCTGTGCAGGAAGTTCAACGCAGAGCTATCGCTTGAGCAGGGTGAGCAGCCGCTCTCAAAGGAGGTCATCAGGAACCCCCCCCCCCGGCTCTTACTCGGTTTTACAAGACTGGCAAGTTTTTGCATTCGAAGAGGACAGAAACAGGAAGACAGAAACTCTTCGAAAGATGTTAGTCGCTACTCAGGGCTCCCTGAGCTGCTCCAGGCCACTAGGCTGGCCCAGGAACTCTTGACATCTGAGGCGGCAGGTCAAATGCTGCCCCCTCTTTCCTGGGGGGGGGGGAGTGCCAGCTTCTGCTCCTCCCACTCCTGGAGTGGAAAAAGGAAGAGGGGAAGGAGTGGAAGGAGAGGAGAGGGCGGCTTCGGGCATTCAACATTCTGTCCCGCCCCTCACTTCCTTTTCACCTCCCTCTTCCTTTTCCAATCCAATGGGAAGAACAGCCGTCGGGGAGGGGGAGTAGATGCAGGTGCTTCCCCCATCAACCTGCTGTTCACGGTGAGTGCCTCAGTCACTCATGGATCATGGAATCAAAGAGGTGGAAGGGACCTACAAGGTCATCTAGTCCGGCCTGTAGCAGGAAATCCTCCTAGAGCATCTCCAGTAGGTGCCCGTTGAGCCTCTGCGTGAAGGTCTCCAGGGAGGGAGAATCCACCAACTCCCTTGGCAATTTGTTCCTTGCTGCCTTGAGAACCCTTTCCTTCAGAAGCACCTAATAAATCCACCCAGCACATGTGTAAGGAAGACAGTGCATGTCTACACTAACTGGCAGCTGATTCCTCAGGGTTTTGGGTGGAGAGAGGTCTTTCCCAACCAGAGGCAGATCTAAGGGAGGGCAGAGCTCTAAGTTTGGCAAGAAGCCTTACCTTGCAGTGGAAATCATTCCTCTCCTGCACCGTTTTAGCCAATCCTCACAGGGGAAAAGCAACGTCTTGGCGTTGCTTACTGGCTACAGCAGCAAGGGAGAGGAGGGATTTACATGACAGGGTAAGGCTCCTTGCAACACTTAGAGCTTTGCCCACCCTGTGGATCCGCCTCTGTTCCCAACACACCTGAAGATGGTGCCCAGGAAAGAATTTGCTCCCTTCTGCACCCAAAGCACGGCTCGGCTGCTGAGCGACGTATTTTCTTACAGGCGGATCCAGCTCCTTTTTTGAGGTGTGCCCTCCACAGCGCATGACCTGAAATGCTTGCTAGCTGGACCCTGAAACAGAGGGTGACCTGGAAACACTACCCCAAAGGAGACTTCCGGCATTCTCCCCCCTTGCGGGAGCTTCCAGTGGGCCACACAGGGAACGCCAGCCAGGCTGTTTCGCTTGGGGCCTCTGTCCACGCGTGACAGTGCTGGGCTGGAAGGTTTGGCTCCGAGTGCCCTGATCAAGCAAGCAGCAATGCAAAGGAGTGGGGCAAGAGTCAGCCCTGGGAGTATCGATTCTTACTGTAAATTGCGTCATGCCCCGGCAGATGTATGCAAAGGGTCACCACCTCCCACTTTTGCCGCAGAAGAGACTGCTCTGCACGGAGCATTTTGTTCTTTAAATCGTCGCTTCAGTTTTCTTTGGCCCAAGATCAAGTGGCTCGAGCACCGAGCCGAGCGCTGGTTTCCTGCCAAGAACTGAGCACATGCTCACATCCCGGCCCAGGAGTGCACAGCTTTTCCAACAGCAAAGACGCGGAAGATTAGAAGAGGCCGCACTGCCTGCAGATGAACCACAGTCCAGCCAGCCTCACCAGTGTGCAACACACAGGAGTCACAGGACTTCACCTTCGCGCTTCCCTCCAATCATGTTCTGCACAACTGACTCCCGCGGCACTCGGGTGCCACAACGTCAGCCAGACCTCGAGTTCAGCAGTTCCCAGTTGCATGCTCCAGGAGTGTGAGCCACGAGAAAACGAAGGAATATTGAGAAGAACCTGGAGCCCTCAAGTGCTGTGGATTCCTGTTGCCCCTCTGCATGCATCACTGCTCTGTCCTTTCACGCCATCTCTGTATTGGGGTAGAACAGAAGGACCTGATCTGAATGCAAATCACTGCAGAATTATCTGCTCTCTGAGGAAGGTGTCACTGCATCTCTGCGTGAGTCACTGCTGGACACGACCAGAAAGGTCTTCTGGTCATACCTGGGAGGTGGTCTGAGGCGCGGAGAGGCCTGGAAAACCAGCGGAGCAGGGAGGCTGTGCAGTCTCCCCACATCTCAGATCACCCTCTGGACACAACCAGAAGGCATTCAGGTCACGTCTGGGTGGTCCTATGATGGCCCCAACCTGCAGATTTAATTATCCATGGGTTTTGGTGTCTGCAAGGGGTCTGTGAACCCTTGCCTAGGTCAACTGTACTTCTATTTTCCACTCTGATCTGCTCAGGCCTGCATGCAAGCAGACCTCTTTTTGCTCCATTTCTGGCTAAATTACATGCAGCAGAGAGATGTGGCAGAGTCCTCTGGTGGTGACAGAATGGACTGTAACACTTTTAGAGTGCAGGCAGGAAAATTACACTTTTGACTTCTCTCCTACCAGAAACGAACACCACAAGCACAGCTCCCTGTAAGCAGAAAGCTAAATCTTCAGGAACAGTGCCTTGATATGCTAAGCTTTTGTTTTGTTATTTTTAATTTGCATGGCATTTGTGACATGGGAGACATTGGAAAATAGCATTCCCACCACCACCACCACCAGCCTGAAGTAAACGGGCCAGTATATTTAGGCCAGCCTCCCTCCGCACAATCTCTCTCATGTTGCTTTCTGACCTCTCCACTCCTGCAACTACAGAGCCACCTTCTGCCGGTTGCAAAACTCCAAAAAATGCATCCATGCCCAGGCAGAGCTAAAATTCCACAAGCTAGTTTGTTCCTATTGAGGTTACTGGGCTGAAACTGGCAAAAACCCAAACCTTTTGGCCTGAGAAAAGTGTGGATGCTCCTGAAGGTGACCAAACCTAAAATGGTGTGATTGATTCACAAAAAACGACGCTCTGGATGTATTTGATGAGTCAGCAGCAACAGGAGGATCACTTCTCCCCCCCCCCACGCCCCTGAAAGCTCAAAGTGGATGGAGAGCGGCTTCACTACTGACGGCCTGCTCAAGCCTCCCTCCCGAGATTAGTGAATGCACAAATGTGGAAAAGTAATGTAACCCCAGAACTGGAGAATTGGATAGACAAATCATATGATGTAGCTGAAATGGATATCTTGACCGAGAGACTCAACGATGGAAATCTGTGCAAGACAGAAAATTATTGGAAGCCTTTTTATGATCGGATAGATATGCAATCAAGAATTTAGCAAATGTGTTAAGCTGTATTGTAAAGACTTTGTAAGACAAATTAGATTAGAAACACTGCTGCCCCAAGACAGTAATCCTTTTGCGTCATCCTTAGTGTTCCCTTTTCCCAAGGTTACCATCACCCTGTACTGTATCCTTATATTAAAATCAATAAAACATTATATATATAAAAAAGAAAAAGATGCAGGTTGGAGACCGTCCTGCTGCCTGGTGCTGGGCTGAGCAGAACCAGACCTTTCAGCAGCCCTGGTCTCCATCCCCTCCCTGCAGTCGCGTAGCGCTCCAAGGCCACCGACCGTTAACTATTAACAACAGGACCAGAAGGCGGAGCGCCAGGGAGCAGCACTGCTGCCGGCAGGACAGGCCAGGCAAAGGAGAACCTGGGATGCTACTGCAGACCGAATCAGACCCCTGGCTCTACCTTGGGCCCAGTGATTGGCAAAATGCTGGGGGGCTCAGTGTCGCCTACGGGGACTGGCAGCAGCTCTGCAGGGACAGGTACCTGGAAGACCACCTTCATGCGAAGCGGGGCTCAAACACCGAGCTACAGCCCTGTGCTGGACACCCCCCCCCCGTTGCAGCCTCCACCACTCCTCCTCCTCCTAGAAAGGAACAGAGCTGAGCAGGAAGTGTGGAGATAGACACAGTGGCATGGCTATAGAGGGGGGCAGTGCGGAAAGGTCTGCAGGCGCCATACTGCTCTGTGCAAGTGGCCCCCACTTGCCATGGCCAACTGACTGTGGAGGAGAAGGAAAAGCGGAGAGCAGAGCTAGAGAACTCTGGGGACACCATGTCCTGCTCTATTTTCCAAGAAAGAGAATTAATGACTACACCATCAAATAAAATGCTCACATGTTTGCAGAGCTGTGCTTTTAAGCAGGAAGAAATCCAAAAGTAGATGAAAGGAAGTGACACAATGTTTGGCCTGCCAATTAAATGTAACGAGAGGCCAGAGACAGAGTTTGCAACAAAGAGCTGGGATTTCAATTTTCACCACAAGGTGGCAGTGTTTACCTGAACTAGAAATCCTGGGAGCTTCGCCTTGAACAGGCTTGCCGAAAGTCATCAATCACCCTTACGAATGCTTGGAAATCATGCCTGCATTATTTTATATGGATACAGGGAATTTGTACAAACAGGTGCCAAATGCTAGTCAACCCCAGGCTTCAAACTTGCTTGCTACTATGTGTGACAAAAGGGATAGAAACGGAGATCTCTTAAACTCGCAACATTTATTAATGTTTCAGTATAATGAACTCGTCGATATTGTAATGGTGGCAACAGTAATTGCAAATTAATGTACCTTATTTGCAAATTAGCAAATTTGCTTAGCAACGAATGCTTCATAAGTTGCAGTGGCAAAAATTTTAAAATAAGGTAGAACTGAAAATATGCAAGGATGCAAGCAACATGCGCACGGCATCTGGAGCATGGCAAATGAGGTCTGTGGCAGCCATAGAATGAGTTTTCCCCAACGGGCATGAATTAACCGATGTGGAGGGGAATCTGGTGTTTCCCTGACACGCATGTTCTCATTCTTGGTAGGACATGAGTAGAGGCGTGATTTTTTGGTGATTCCCCCCCCCCATTTTTTTTATTTAAAATTGGGGTGTTATGTGTTTTTATTCTACAATCTGATTCCAAGTTCTCATTTTTATTAATTTTAAATGCTTTAAAAGTATACTAGGTAGATGATATAGACCAGCGGTTCTCATAATTTTTTGCACTTGGACCCACTTTTTAGAATGACAATCTGTCCGGGACCCACCAGATATCATGGACTGAAGTGCCGTCATTGTGACGCCAGAGCCTGCTGCTTTCCTGAGAACGCAGCAATAAGTTGGGTGATTTCTCAGCCATTTTCCAATAGCAAAGTGAATCAAAGTAAAAAAAAAAAGCCTATTTACAACCATGACACAAGAAAAATAACCCTCCCCCTTTCCAGTATCCCATCTTCCCATGCTTTCAATGTGGCTGCCCTAGGTGTTTTGCGACCCACAGTTTGGGAACCACCGATATGGATGTCAGCAGATGCAGCCACAGTATTATTTCTAATTGGAAAAGTAATCTCTTTTAATTGCTGGAAAACACCAAAACGTAATGTTTTGTGTTTTTTATTCTAGTATTTTAATCCCCAAAATGCGGTGTTTAACAACAACAACAACAACAACAACAAAAACCACCCCTAGACATGAGGCACAGTTAGCTTAGTCTTCTAGGACAGGATTTCCAAATCTGTGGTTTGCGACCAGCGGTGTCATGCAGCCGGAACGCTGGGCGGGAGGAACGGGTGAGCGGCAGCCCGCCCGTTGCGTTCCGGTCCGTTTCGCCGTCTTCCCCGTTTCGCTAACCCGTTCCTCCCGCCCAGCGTTCCGGCTGCATGACACCGCTGGTTGTCACCCACCCTTGGGAGAATTTCCTGGGCCATTCCTCCTTAAGGGAAGTGGCCCAGGAATGGGTGCCCAACAGTGCCACAGCGACCTCACTTACCTCATGGGGGGGGGGTGCCGGCCTCTGGCAAGGTCTGGGAAGCCTGCAGCCCCGAAGCCCCCAGCCCCATCTGCAAGCCTCCCCGATGATGTAAAAAGCTGTTTTTCATGTGCAGAGCACTTCCTATTTTCACGCAAAAAGCAAGGAAAAAACATTTCCCGTTTTCGTCTCGAACCAGGAAATGCTTAAAAAAAAAAGATTTTTTTTACAAGATTTTCAAGCCTCTGGGAGGGTTGCAGAGGGGGTCTCAGGCTCCCCAGACCCTCCAGAAAGACACAGCAACCCCCAGGGAAGCTGAAAAACCCCCTCCCTGCACAGCAGCAGCACAATCATGGAGACTGTGATGCTGCTCTCTCCCCCACCCCAACTCAAACACTTACAGGGTTTCCCACCTCCAAGGAGAAGTTTGGGAACCACTCACTGTTCTAAGCACAACTGGCTGCTCTGAACGTGGGCACTGCCTGTTGCCAGGGATTATACTTTCAGGAAATGCTGAGGAGGCAACCTTTTCGGCTCTCATCAGGAGCTGCACATGCAATTCCATGCGGAGGGTGCCTCTTGGAGGTGGTTCTGCTCTCCTAGGACTACACTACTCTCCTAGGAGATGGCCCAGCTACCTGCCTAAACAGAACAGCAGCTGTGAATCAGTGCCTCTGGCATCACACTCTGCCAGGAGCAAAGGGGGCAATGCCAATTGGGCAGGGGCCAGCCAGCCTCATCCGACCTTTCCAGAGCTCTAGTTTGCGTCCCTCTGAGATGGTCAACTGGATAACCCAGAGGCCAACACAATGATGCCCAGCTTGCTAGCGTTTGGTCCATTTCATGGTACGCCTCTCTACGAAGGACGGACTGAGCTTCTTGGGCTCAAAAGTGCCTGCTGCCCTGACCTGATGGAAGCAGAAGGGGCTGCAGGGGCACCAGAGGGCAGGCTGTGGTTGGGTAGCTGCCTGCCCAGTTTGGGGAAGGAAGGCAGCCACAACTGTGGGGCAAATCACCCACTCCTGTGCACAGCCGTGCTGGGATTTGCAAAGGGTAGTTGCAAAGGTTTTCAAAGTGCATCAGACTTTCACCACCCATCGGGAAAATGCACAGCTCAGCAGCGCAAGGACCCAGCGCAGCCACACAGAAACAGGAGAGGCTTTTAACAATGCGGGCCTCCTAAAATTAATACCTAATTTATACTACTTGTAACATCTTCCGGCAAGCAGAAACCAATCTGAAACAAGGATTGCTCAGCTTCCATTTAATGCAACACTGCCCCCACCTGGATAAAAAAATCATAGCACAGTGTACTTAAATAGATGGTTTCCCAGAACTGCATGCATTCAGGTTTTCGCAGTTACGTGTCCTGGTTTCAGAGTTTTCTAGGACTCAATAAATTTGCACCACGTAGGAGGAAGCCTGAAAGATGGGACCACGTTACCCTGGTTGCAAAAATGGAAAGACGTCTTCACAAGTTACCCTACCGCATCTCCTGAGTGTGTGAGCTGCAGCCGGGGAAGCACGTGCAAGCCAGCTAAGCATGCTGCCCTATTGATGCATCCACGGGCCACACTCCTAGGCATGTCCACATTCGGTGTTATCTGTAGAAGGCAATGCTGAAGACAGGAGGGCTGCTTTGCATGACTGAGGGCACAATCCTAGCCTGGAGTTAGGCTGGCACAGTTAGGCCAGCAAAAAGGACACCGTCAAGTATGTTTGGATCACTCTCGGAATCAGAGGCCAGCACACAGACATGCACCATCCTCCCTGACTCCGAGAGTGGTCCAAACGCGCTTTACGGTGGCCCTTCTGCCGGCCAAACGGTGCTGGCCTAACTGTGCCAGCCTAACTCCAGGTTAGGATTACGCTCTGAGAAGCCTGGCCAGCCACATCCAGCCACGAGGATATGAGCAATATCTGTGTGCAGTACTGCCCTCTGCAGCTATGCACCTAATGTAGAATTCTGCACTGGGTTGGAAGATGCGTGGCTAGTCTGTGAACTGCCCCTCTCCCCTCCTTCCTGCGTTCAATGAATGCGACAGGGAACCTGTGAGGGGAGCTGGATTGCTGGACCAGGGGTCAGGAACCTCCTTCTGCCATCACATCACTGCTGGAATTGCCAAGCACCTGGAAGTGGCCCATGCAGAGCTCGGCTTGGGAGGCTTTGCGGTTGCACAGGGACACTGTGAGCTCAGCCATTCCCTAGCCAGCAAGCGGCAACTTCTCCCAAGCCGACTGGTGGGCTGGCTCTACCTCATGGGCTGCAGGTTGCTGAGCCCCCTATAGATAAAGCAGAGGCAGATCTAAGAGAGGGCAAAGCTCTAAGGTTTTGCAAGAAGCCTGACCTTGCAGTGGAAATCACTCCTCTCCTGCACCGTTTTAGCCAATCCTCACAGGGAAAAGCAATATCTTGGCGTTGCTTACTGGCTACAGCAGCAAGGGAGGGGAGGGATTTACATGACAGGGTAAGGCTTCTTGCAACACTTAGAGCTTTGCCCTCCCTTAGATCTGCCTCTGAGATAAAGGAAAATTAACCCAATGATAAAGCATCTCAGAATTTAGGATTGTTAATTTAGATTATGGAGTGATCATATTGACACACGTTTCCTTATAACCCCTGAAAATCTCAGGGATGGCAGGACAGACCTGTTAAAACAAACCAACACATTCCTTTTTAATGCATTTTCCTAAACTGAACTTCTTTGTGAACCTTTTTCTGAAAAGCTGTGTATAAAGCTGCTTTTGGAGTCGCAAGCGGAGGTGTCCGCCTTAGGACACGGAAACAGAGTCCCGTCACTAGACACCTAATGTGCACCTGGATTTTGCCTTTCTTGACCGCAGTGGGGCAACATGCATGCCCCCACCCTAATGCCCCCATGCACTTGCTCAACCCCCACCTGAACCAAGGGGCAAAAGAGACCATGTCTGGGCTGGGAGGTTGGGCTGCTCTAGGCTGAGCAACGTCAGCTGTACGGGAGAGATTAACCATTAGGTCACTCTGTGCATTCAACACACACATGAGGAACTGGAATCTAGAAGGGATCATGTCAGCAGCAGCTACTGCTGGTTCTATCACTGGGATAACAGGATAGTGGAAGTGAGGAAAATGGGAAGAACTTGGGGCAGGAAGAGGGAGAAAAGAAACTTGTCCAAAGGTCGCTGTCCACATAGTTGTAATGTTAGCCAACGAAGTGCTATAAATAAATGCCCCCCCCCGTTTACATCCATAGAAACCAGCCCCATCTAATACTAGAAGGTTTTGATTAGGATGCAGTTCTGAATCACAGCCCAGCCCCAGGTATGCACAGGCCCCCGCAAAGGAGCACAGCCAGTGTGAGGCTATTCTACCAGGTCCCCAGATCCACCACCTGATTGTCTCACAGGTGTGATGATGGTGATCATCGGTGATGGGAAATTTGGGAAACATGAAAAGCAAGGAATCTAGGGAGGGCACATGGAGACCTGCTCTCAGGCAGCTGACAAGGAACCAGCCTCAAGATTCCAGACACCAACAGGTACCAGGAGCCTCCAACTCCACCGCAGAACTGAAGCTGCGACAACCAATCAACCATCACAGCTAAGAAGGGGGGGGGGGTTGAGCCCGCCACGAACAGGGAGCCCCGGCCTCCGAGCAAGCACTCCACACACTCCAAGGTGAGCCGAGCACTGCAGCATCCAGGGCTGCCAAACTTCTCACACAAAACAGCGAAGCGGAAGCGTTTCACCCAGTGGTGTCATCCTACCGGTACGCTGGGCGGGATGTCCGGGTGATCGGCAGCCTGCCCATCGCGTACCACAGCGTTACGCCGCTTGCGTAACCAGTTACGCCGTTTGCGTACGTTACGCAAATGGCGTAACGCTGCGGTACGCGACGGGCGGGCTGCCGATCACCCGGACGTCCCGCCCAGCGTATCGGTAGGGTGACACCACTGGTTTCACCCACCCTTCGGCTTCACAGGAAGCAGTGTACGGTGGGCTTCCACCTGACTTTGGGAGAGACACGACACAGCAGAACACACGGGCCGGCTTTCCCAAGCAGTTACTGGAACAGCCTCCCCTTTGAATTAAGAACTGCTCCCTCTTTGGCAATGTCTCGGCGGGGACTGAAGACCTTTTTATTCCAACACGCTTTTAAGTATTGACAGGCTGGCTGGCTGGCTGGTGTTTTTTTTGTTTTAGACTCTCTATATTTTAGGATCCAGGGGGCTTGTTTTAAATTTTACTTATTTTAATGTTGCTTTTAATTATTGTTTTTAATTGTAAACTGTGATTTATTGTATTTTATTGTTGTAAACCGCCTTGGGTGCCCGTGTTGGCAGAAAGGCAGGATATAAAACAAACAAGCAAGCAAAATTCAACAAAGAAGACTATACAAATGGCTTTTAAAAAGAAAAAAAAAGGAGATGTATCTAGCTGGGGGCTAGAAAAGCTGCCAAACTCAGCTGGCTGCTGCAATGTGGGATTTTCCCTTTAACAAAGCAACAAAAGGAGAAAGAAGGCGGGCTCCTGTCAAAAGCTGCCCACTCCCTCTTTGGGCAGTCGCAGGCTTCAGGGCTGCCGTGTTGCAGTTTGCCCCCACCTGGCTCTTGCCTGGCATGGTGCAGCCGCAGCCTCCAAGTTGGCAAGATCGTGTGCTCTGCCTCGAGTGGCAGCCGGGAGTCCCGCGGCTCCGAGTCAGAGGAAACCTCCCCCCCACCCCCCGGCCGAAAACCAAAGAAGCGCAACCAGCCAAGTCCAAGCGGCACTAAACAACGTGTCGCGAACGAAAGGTCGCTGGCTCCATTATTCTCCGGGATCCGCTGCTGAGCAAACAGTTGCTAAACAAGCCCAGGCTGTGGAGCACACGGAGGCAGCCCGACGCGGTGCCAGCTTGCGCTGGGGCCGCGCCAAAGCACACCGAGATCCTTCTGGCGCCCGAGTGGGGAGGAGGGTGCAAGTGAACCTGCGGGAGAAGGGAGAGGCGTGGTGTGTGTGAGTTGCACAGCCACCACCCCCCCATTGGAAGGACCCCTGGAAATACCGGGCGATGCTGTCATCACTGGTAGTTACTTCCAGATTGGGAAGCCAGATGCGACCCAAGAAACACAGGTAAGAGGCCCAGGACAGACAGGCAGGCTTTTCCGAGCACACACAAAGCACACGCTGGAGCTCTGCCCACCAAGCCGAGCCGAGCCGAGCCTCCTACCATTGCTCGTTGCATGGAGTTGCTGGTCTCGGTGCCACGCAGCAGGGGTCTGGGCAGCGGCGTCATGCTGCCGGTACACTGGGCGGGAGGAACGGGTGAGCGGCAGCTCGCCCATTGCGTACCGCTCCGTTTCGCTCCGTTTCACGGGGGCGGGGAAGACAGCGAAACGGAGCGGTACGCAATGGGTGGGCTGCCGCTCACCCGTTCCTCCCGCCCAGCGTATCGGCAGCATGACGCCGCTGGGTCTGGGGGTTCTGCGTGTGCCACTGGACACCACTTCAAGTACCACCAGTGGTAGGAGTTATCACTGGTTGAGAAGCACTGGTCTCCAGAGCACACAGCGCCAGTGTTCAAGCCTCCTGGGCTTCACTGGGAACAGAGGATATGCTAGAACGAGAAGGAGAAATCGTTTAAACCCATAGTCATCATATTGGTACTTTTTCCCCACCACTTCGGTAAGCAAATGGACAACATATTGTTGTTGTTGTCTGAATGGTCAGCAAGATCTTTCATGGGGGGCTGTGTCTTTTTCTAGGGGTGGGGTGAAATCTGCAAACCCAATCTCAATCAATCATATTTCTATCAAATAAAAATGATTTGTAAGTGCTTTGTATGGATCTTTAAGAGGCATCCAAACCTGGAAAAGAGAAAAACACCACCACCACACTACAGGTTCTGAAGAGGACATTTCATACCACTGCCACTCTGGAGGCCAGGAAATACTGGCCCAAAATGCAGCCAAGCAGGAACAGCTAGTCTAGGAGCAGCCTGGGTTATGACTGAGTGATGAAAGAAAAGCTTTCTGGAACCAGGTGAAAGCCTTTGGAAACCAGGTCTGTTGCATCAACAGCCCCTGCTGAATTGGCAGGTGTAATACCCCCTCTGACCACTTGCTGGTGGTGGTGCTCAAACGCAAGGAAGTGACACAACTGGTGCAGAAAGCAGGTGGGAGCTCAAGTCGACCAATTTCGCCCTTCTTAAAGTTTGCCCACTTCTTGAGATATCTGGTCAAGCTCAGCGATACAGGTTAGTGTGGCTGGTTTTGAACTCTCCTACAGCTGCTGTAATTCCGCTCGGGTTACTGATTAGTTCTGTTGCTATGGAGGGAAAGCATTCAGTCACCTACCTCTCCACACAGAGTCACTCTGTTTTATCATGGCTTCCTAGTTCTTTGTTTAGGAAAGTAGATGGTCAATCTGTCGGGCTTTGTAAAAATAAGATTATGTTGGTCATATAAGCTTGCCTCATATTCCCAAGGCAAACACTATTTCAGGCTTTTCTACCTCCATTTTTCAGCTGCATTTGCCAGATGCCCACCAATAAGGCAAAAATCCCTAAAGTAATATGCATTTTATATCTTAAAATTAAGATCAATCTTACACGTGCAACCTCACCCAGTTCCCTCGTCACAGAAGATTATGATTTTTGCATTCAAAACACAACAGAATGTAAATGAATATTATCCTACCCCTGCAAAAAAAATAAAAAATACTCGCCCCTCATTTGCAGATGTTCAGATCTTTCAAAATATACAATTCATCACCTGGAGGAAACAAGAACTGAAAATCTAAGAATTAAGGAGAAAAGGTAGAGCAGGCAAGCTGTGCTTTAAAAGGCTACTTTGACCCTGAAATGCTGCGGCTCAGCAGGGAACAGGATCTGTGCCCCGTGTTGGCCAGATTGCCAATTTGCTTGCACCATTTGCCAGGTGAGAAGAGTGTGGAAGCCGGACCATTTGATAAGACCCCACCCCAGCCTTCACCTCAAAGTTGAACTGGCGGCAGGAAAAAGACAATCACATGGATTTTTGCATACAGACGACCAAACAACCACACAGTACACTTCCCAAAGTGTGTGTCATGATGCCCTGGAGCATTGTGGGCAGCCCGCAGCTTGGCAGGGAAATGGCAATGTGAGCCTCCAACAGCTGTCGGAAGCTCAGAGCGCAATCCTAAACTGGGGTTAGGCTGGCATAAGCTAAACCAGCCAAGTTTGGCCAGCACAAGGGCCACCATAAAGCGTGTTTGGGCCACTTCCCGAGTCAGGGAGGATGGCTCGCGTCTGTGTGCTGGCCTCCCCGACTCCAAGGGTGGTCCGAACATACTTTACGGTGTCCCTTGTGCTGGCCAAACTTGGCTGGCTAACTCAGTTTAGGATTGCGCCCTCAGTGTGGTGGGCAGAGCTGCAGCATGTGTCCTGGGGAAAAAACCCTCCCATCTGCACTGACCCTCTTTTGAGGCCCTGGGAACCTGGAGGTGAGTGGCAGGTAAGTGACATCACCGCATGATTCATTTTGCACCATCGGCACTTCCTTCCAGGTTTTGAGGGGGGTCACAAGCTGGGAAAGTTTTGGAAGCGCTGGCCACATAGAAAGCCTTACCACATGGCCAGGCGGTCATCTCCATTCACCCTACAATTCAGTGGCCAGGCTTCACTGGCCTGCGATCCCCGAGTGCCTTGCTGCTGCACAGTAAATTACCTCTGATGCTGGGAAGCCTGACACATTGCAGTGGATGGCTATCATTTCACTGCCGAAAACACATCCTTCTTCCGACTTTGGTTGTGAGCGGAGTTTGTGCAATGATGGAGGACTGCGAGGGAACATTCGGATTCAATTCACCCTTACAGAATCCCCCAGCATGTGCTGCACAAGATATATAGAACGCTCTCCTTTAAAAAGGAAACACACACACACACACACACACACACAAATGCACACGACGAGTTCTATGACTCGTATTTCAAAAGTAACAAGATTTTTCTTTGGGGCTCTTTGAACAGAATCAGGTATAGCTGTGCAGCATGCCTCAGGAATCTGACGCACAAGCAGAATCATAAGCAGAACAAGTAAGGATATGCCGAGATTACTGTTGGTTCGGGGGTATTTCTTTCCCCCATGTTTCGTTGTACTTCTGAGAAGATCTGTGTAAGAAAAGGGAACACCACGCTCTGTCTGGCTGATTCTGATGCAAGACAATGCAATGAATTCTTACAGAGCAAGGGGAAAAAGCTCACATTAAGGTGTCACAGAAATATGCCGCAGATGGTGGAGAAATTCATTGGGCAAATCAGATGATTATTGTCCTTTCTACTTTGTCTGAGTGAAAACTTCCCAAGACCGTGTTGGCAGCTGGCACTTTTCACCTTGTGCCAAGAGAGGGCTCCCCCGAGCCATTCAAATTTTACTGAGAAGCCCCGAGCAAGCCCTGACCAGGTACAGCTGAGTAGACCCTCTGCTTTATGAGTGCGTATGTGCAAATATTAATATTACTGTTGGAAAATGCAGTGATAAAAAACAAACAAACCACACTAACGAATAAAGTAAAACCACACTAACTAACCAATAAGCAGCTACCAACTACCTTTCATTATTCAGCAGAATTTGGATTGCCTGGACAGTGATTTTTATTTATTTATTTCTTTAAGCACGGGAGTACACCCAATTCTAACTAAGAGGACCAGCAGTGTGATGCAGCTGCAAAACAGCACAAAAGCACGCCCATGCAATTCTGGCTGCATTGGTACAGGTAGAGCCCGGATCGTGAGAGGCCACAGTTCCACTCTGTTCTGCACTAGCCAGACCTCACTTGGTATCCTGCATCCAGTTCTGGGCACCGCATTCTAAGAGGACACTGACAAGCTGGTTCAAAGAGGCGGCGGTCTGGAAACCAAGCTAAAAGAGCTTGGCGTGTTTGGAGAGGGCGAGACGAAGGGGAGACATGAGTGAGAACTGCCTGCAAATAACTGAAGGCTTTCAGGCAGAAGAAGGGGGGGGCTTGCACTTGGTGACGACTCGGGGCTAGACTAGAATGAATGGGTTGAAACTACAGGGACAGGAGATTCAGGCTTCAACCTTGGGGTCGGGACCCCAGTGGGGTTGGCAAAACCTCAATTGTGGGGTCATGACAATTTACGAGAATGAAAGGGGGTGCAGACCACTGGACCAGAGCACCATCAGGGAAAGGGGGAGGCATCTGGAGTAGCATTTCAGGTTCCAGGAGATCAGTGTCTCAGGGCGCAATCCTAAGCAGCGGCGGACTGGCAAGGCCGACAGGCCAGCGCCATATCCAGCACTGCTTAGGAGAGGCTGGAGCCTCCCTGTGGCAAGGGAGTGTTTGCTCCCTTGCCGTAGGGGAGGCTCCAGCCTCCCCTACGTGCTCCTCGGATCTGCGCCTGCTAAAGAGCGGGTGCAGATTCGCGGCCTCGCTGACGGGCTTAGGAAGTGGCGATATGGCCACCTCCCAAGCCTGCCCAGGTCCTGCCCAAGTCCCGCCGCCCACCAATCCGTGCTGCTGCTGTGCAGAACCTCCCTCGCGCCCACCGGTTTCGGTTGGCGCAAGAAAGGCTCAGCGCGGGCGCAGCAGGACCGGTGCTGCCTGCTGCTCTAGCGCCGACACGGGAGTGCCGATCGGCGTTCCCGTGTCAACACTAGGGCCGTCGTGCCGACGCTATGACGTAGCGTTGGCACGACGGGCAGTGCAGGATTGCGCTGCCCGTCCTGCTCAGATACTTAGCAATTGTGCTAAGATAGCTTTCACGGGTGCCCGGCTTCTTGGTAGCTTTTTCTGCCCTCCCTAATAAGAATACAATATTTTATTGCAGGAAACAGGGCTGGGAGAACATTACGGGGGCGGGGAGTGGATGGCGATGGGGGTGGGCTGGGCTGATAGGGTTTTGGGAGGGGGGATCAGCGGGGGAGCAGTTTCATACTTTATTTGTACACTGAGATCATGGCACGAAAAAGGTTGAAGGCCGCTGGGCGAGACACATGCCCTCGGTGCTGCCCCGCACCGGAGCCGTCTGCCTGTACAGCAACAGATCTCTCACTGGAGGTTTTCCAGCCGAGGTCTAGCACTTGGCTGCCCTGAGTGGAGGGGTGGACTAGATGGCCTCCAACACCCCTTCCATTTCCAACGTTCTACAGTTCTGCGGCCCAACAGTAATGTTTTGCCTCACCACAAGTCCCCGTCTTCAACCGTCTTCTCGTTCGGAGCTCCGGCGTGGCCGTAGTGCAGAATGGAGCTGTTATGTCCACTGAAAACAAAGAGAAACAAATTAAGGACACGTGAATCAACCGATTAGAAAAAAGAGAAAACAAATCCCCAGGTGGAAGAAGTCCTGGCGTGCCCCTGTCTGGCAAGACCCGTCCACTGCAGTCATTCTGCAAAATCCCCGGCCACTGAAAAATTACCCCATCACAAGCACACCCTCTCTTGCCTTCTTTGCTTGAAGCGTTCAGAAGAACCTCTTAATTGCAGCTGGAGGCAAAAGGAGAAGGACAGACAGATTCACTTAAGAACCTAAGAACCTAAGAAGAGCCCTGCTGGATCAGGCCAAGGGCCCATCTAGTCCAGCTTCCTGTATCTCACAGTGGCCCACCAGGTGCCCCGGGGAGGCATGAGACAACAAGATGCTTGCATCCTGTTGCCACTCCCTTGCAGCCGGTACTCTGAAGTAGCCCACCACCTTTGTAAGGAGGTTGCACAATCCATCATTGCCTATTGCCCACGATGGACCTATCCTCCAGAAATCCGTCCAATTCCCTCTTAAAGGCATCAAGACCAGATGCCATCACCACCTCCTGTGGCAAAGAGTTCCACGGATTAACTACCCGCTTGTTCAATGGTTTCCTGGCAGCACCTCTCCCTGGGAAGTGTTCTGACGTTTCCAGCGCCCTGCTTATCTCCTGGGTGGTGCGGCAGCTTGTGCACCTCCCCTGCTGGGCTGGGAGTTCTCTTGCAGCACAAGCTTCATCAGCAGCGATGCCACTCACAGTAAGTGTCCTCCACCCTTTCTACGGAGCATACAGAAAAGGCCAGCCTGGACCACAGGAGACCAGAAACACTTTTCTTCTGCAAGCCAAAGTGCGGAGTCACAGGAATGGCGTGGAGAGAAACAGGGGTGTTCACTCTCCACTTCTGAGAACTCCTGCGATCTACTCAGCGACCTGTTTCTGGTTCCTCCGTTTTGGCCCCATCAATTGCTGGACCTTTACGCCAATCAAACGGCGGGTTAAAAGGAAGGAAGGAAACTCAGGCTCCCTTATTTTCTCTGTGCCGTTCTTTTCGCCAATGTGCTTTCCTGCCTTGCCACTCTTTAACGTGAGCACAAAGATTAAACTGAAAGGGTTATTCAGTGGTCCAGACTCTGGGCCTCGGAAAACAATCGCTCAGAGTGCCCCACTGACCCCTCCAACCTCAGCTGTCAAGGCAGCACTCAGCCAGGTCAAGCTGGAAGTCAACTGGCTTTTCTGTTCACGGAAGGGGCACCTGCCGTTTGGACAGACTGCTGCTATTCCTGCTGCAGCTGCAATAAACAGTTCCTCGCAAGGGCAGATCTGTTTGTTTGAGGGAGGCTGTGGAGTTGCTTGTGGCGCCAGAGTGGACGAACCCCACCAGTGGACAAATCCACTCCACGCCACCGTGGTAGAAAACGGCAGACAAGGCTTCAGATCAGGAGCACTGGGACAATTCGAGAGACGAGGTGCAATTGAGGAGGAGGGACGGGGGGAGCACCGTACTGGAGCACCGGAACGTCGACAGCAGGAGCGCTCAGGCACTGCTTTGTAAAACGTCTCTCAAAGGACTGAGAAGAAATTGAGAGGAGATGTCGAGCCTAGCAGGAGGGGAGCAGAGATTCATGCTGGTCTGCCCTGCCCTCGGATGCAGATGGGTGATGAATGGGGGAGGGGGCAGATGGACTGACAGGCAGGGGAGAGGAGAAGGTGGGCACTGTGGGCAGAGGGGTCCGCTCACTATTTCATTGGATGAAGGGTCTCAGAAAAGACAGGAGGTGAAGGTCAGGTGGCACTTGTTTTTAGAGCAATGCATGCAGGACTGTACTCTACTGCAGTGATTTTCAATATTTTAATTCTCACCGCACACTAACGTCTGTGGTCTTCACATCCTGTGATGTCACTTCCAGTTTCGGAGAGATTCTTCCGGGTTCTGCGGCTCTGTTTCTAGGGCAATGGAGTGTAGTAATGCATTGTCTGTCCCTCTTCCTCAGCCAACAGAGCCAGTTGCCCTAGAAACAGAGCCACAGAACCCGGAAGAGTTTTTCAGTGGTTTTCAACCACTGTGCTCCAAACTCCCGCAGCACCCCAGCAGAGCTTTTGCAGCGCACTGGTGAAAAATTCTTACAACGCTGCATTAATTACGGCCCTCTGGCCATATGCCATGTAGCCCTTGGGCCAAGACATTTGCCCACCCCTGTCATGGAGAGGCAGTGGGTGAATGCAACCTTGGCAGTGAAATTTGGCAGTGATCATGCTGAAATTTTGATATTGGAAACCCAGATTTAAAGCCCATTCCTGTCTGGCCAGGACATTTGACAGCTTGGCAACAACAAGCACACCACTCTCACCTAGAACAGTGGTTCTCAAACCTTTTAACACTGGGACCCCTTTTTAGAATGACAGTCTGTCTGGGACCCACTGGAAGTGATATCACGGCTAGAAGTGCCATCCTTGTACTGGATATACCAGAGCCTGAAGCTTTTCTGAGGATGCAGCAATATGTTGGGTTATTTCACAGCCATTTTCCAATAGCAAAGCGAATCAAAGAAGAAAAAAAAAAGCCTATTTACAACCTTGACACAAGCAAAACAACCACACAACCTTCCCCCTTTCCAGCATCCCCTCTTCCCATATTTTCAATATGGCTGCTCTAGGTGCTTTGCGACCCACCTGAAATTGGCTCGTGACCCACTGGAGGGTCCCGACCCACAGGTTGGGAATCATTGACCTACAGGATTTTTGCAGTCAGCTGAGAGCATGCAATTTGCTCTCTAACATGCCTGATCTGAATAACATGCCTTCTGAATACTTTTACTGTGGCATTTAATGCAAGACCCAGTCCTTTTAATGCAACATGTCATTGCTACCAATTCAGATATTTAATTTGAAATGAGCCAACAAGCTCACGCTTCTGAGTTTGCATGAGTTATTGCAGAGCAGGAAAGATCAAGGCTTTCCTCTTGGTGGCATGACCTCTCTCAGATTAAAAGTATGAAGGGAGGAGGGACTTAAGGGAGTGGGGAAAAAATCCGCCTTTGTGAAAGATCACCAAGTGGGTGGCTGTGATGTTACCTTGGAGATATGAGATTAAAAACATGATCTTGGCTTGCGAAAGCAACTAGACTGACTCATGAGGTAGCCACAAGGTTAAAACTGAGAAATAAATTGTAACCCACCCTGTGTCCTTGGAACAGGGAGGGAGAGACATCTATGTTCACTTTCCATACTTAATTCCTGAACAAGATGCAAGGACTGCTCTTCTGGATGGGAACTGCAAGACCAGCTAGCCAGGCATTCTTGCCTCCACCGCAGATCAGAAGCCCACCGAAGGTCATTCTCCCTCTACTTATTTGTTCCTGAAGTCTATTCACGCTTGCCTCATGAGAAGCTCAAACTCCTGACCTTCAGCCAGTAAGAGTGAGGTGTGATTAGCTGACCTAACACTCCAGGCTTTTTAGCAGTGGAGTGAATGCTATCATTAAGAAGTAGAAAAAGGAAACCATAAGGAAGGTGGAACGTCGAAGAATAGATGCTTTCGAATTATGGTGTTGGAGAAGACTCTTAAAGAGTCCCCTGGACTGCAAGGAGACCCAATTGGGCAATCCTACAGGAAGTCAAGCCTGATTGCTCCCTGGAAGGACAAATCCTGAAGCTGAAGCTCAAGTACTTTGGCCACCTCATGAGAAGAGAGGACTCTTTAGAAAAGACCCTCATGCTGGGAAAGACGGAAGGCAAAAGGAGAAGGGGGCGGCAGAGGATGAGATGGTTAGTTAGTGCTCCGAAGCAAGGAACATGAAATTGGGCGAACTCCAGAAGCTAGCGGAGGACAGGGAGGCCTGGCGTGCTGTGGTCCAGGGGGTCGCGAAGAGTCGGACACGACTTAGCGACTGAACAACAACAATGGAAAAAGGAAACCGTCAGCCTGTGTCACAAGCAGATCTCCAGTGGGAACGCTGGTGCAAACAGAACCAACGGCTGGCGATCCCCACCCGGATGTGTGCAAAGGAGGGCTGCAAAACCACCATCCCAGGGACCCAGCTGGAATTTCAATGGCACAATTATAATATGATAAGCTATCTCCAAATCTGATTGCATTGATGCCAAAGAAAACAAATTATCTCTGTTGTTACAATAATGTCCTCAGGGTATGCTGCACACTCTCCCTCTCCCCTGGCCACCTACGCGTGGATTTCCTTAATGCTTGTGCCAGCATAAAGAGACGCACACACAATGTAAGGAATGTTCAAAGATAATCTTCCAAAACAAACAAACAAACAAACAAACACCTTCAGATGCACATAAAAGATCTGCAGATGCATACTCTCTTAGAGCATACACAGAGATACACAGAATACACGTGCAGAGGAAAAGCAGTCACTGCAACTTTGGAAGCTCTGGGACGTGGTTCAGTCCTGTGCATTTCAGCTCCTGAGTCCACATACATTGGTGCTCTGTCCTGTTTCCAGCAAGGGGACCACTACGTGCTCTTGTCACAGAGTAGAGGTCCTCATTGCCAGCATTTAGTCAGAGGCCAAGCATGCCTCCACAAGTGAACTTGCTAAGGCAGCTTCATTGCTGCCCTATGGACATCACACTGTAGTCCTCTTTGAGGAGGTTACCAAACCCATGGGGGCCACATTTCAGCCAGGCATCCATTCAAATCCAGGCTGCAGCCAGACTTACACACACACACACACACACACACACACACACACACACACACACACACGGAAATCAATTTGGAAATGTATAAGGGAAAAAAAATTGAAACATGTTTGTATATGCGCAGACTAGCAACTATATGCGCAAACCAATGTCTAGAGGGAAATGGTGCAAAATCCATAAAGCACATCAGTGCAAGGATGTTTCAGAAAACGCTCCAGCAGAGGAAGGTGGCTGAGTCACCTGGCATGGATGGGATGGGACACTGCCAGGTGCCTATGTGGGGGCAGTGGCTTAAGAGACCAAGTGGGGAAATCCAGGTTCAATTCCCCACTGAGACATGAAGCTCGCTGGGTGATCCCATGACAGTTGCAATCCCCTAGCCTACGCTATCTCACAAGGTTGTTGCAAGATAAAATGATGCCTGCTGTCCCTTCCCCAGGCTCATCAGTGGAAGGATCAGGACCAGGTGGAAGCTGCACCCCCAGCTTCACCCCCAGCACCTTTTCCAGAGCAAACTGCTGTTCAAGACAGACACTATACTTCTACTCCTCTGTTGCTGCCTTAGATTAGACTCTCTATTGTTGTCTCCCTTTTCCCCTAAGACAGACTGGATCTGCAGTAACAGTATCCTTTAAATAAGCTGCTCAAAACAATAAAGGGAACACTTACACAACACATCCGAGATCTGAGTGAACGAAATATTCCTATTAAATACTTTGTTCCTGACATAGTTGAATGTGCTGACAACAAAATCACACAACAATCATCAGTGGAAATCACGTTTATTAACCCATGGAGGTCTGGGCTTGGTGTCATACTCAAAATTGAAGTGGAAAAACACACTACAGGCTGATTCAACTTCGATGTAATGTCCATAAAGCAAGTCAAAACGAGGCTCAGTAGTGTGTGTGGCCTCCACGTGCCTGTGGGCCTCCCTACAATGCCTGGGCATGCTCCTGATGAGGTGATGATAGTCACCTGAGGGATCGCCTCCCAGACCTGGACTAAAGCATCCGCCAACTCCTGGACAGTCTGTGGTGCAACGTGGCGCTGGTGGATGGAGCAAGACATGATGTCCCAGATGTGCTCAATTGGATTCAGGTCTGGGGAACGGGCGGGCCAGTCCATAGCATCAATGCCTTCATCTTGCAGGAACTGCTGACACACTCCAGCCACATGAGGTCTAGCATTGTCTGGCATTAGCAGAGCAGACACCGTTTGAGCAGACACATGCACATTTGTGGCCCGCTGGAGGTCATTTTGCAGGGCTCTGGCAGTGCTCCTCCTGTTCCTCCTGGTACGAAGGCGGAGGTAGCGGTCCTGAGGCTGGGTTGTTGCCCTCCTACGGCCTCCTCCACGTCTCCTGGTGTACTGGCCTGTCTCCTGGTAGCGCCTCCATGCTCTGGACACCACACTGACAGACACAGCAAACCTTCTTGCCACAGCTCGCATTGATGTGCCATCCTGGATGAGCTGCACTACCTGAGCCACTTGTGTGGGTTGCAGACTCCACCTCATGCTGCCACTAGAGTGACAGCACCGCCAGCATTCAAAGGTCACCCAAACATCAGCCAGAACACATAGGGACTGCGAAGTGGTCTGTGGTCACCACCTGCAGAACCACTCCTTTATTGGTGGTGTCTTGTTACTTGCCTATGATTTCCACCTGTTGTCTACTCCATTTGTGCAACAGCATGTGAACTTGATTGTCAATCGGTGTGGCTTCCTAGGTGGACAGTCTGATTTCACAGAAGTGTGATTGACTTGGAGTGACATTGTGTTGTTTAAGTGTTCCCTTTATTGTTTTGAGCAGTGTATTATATAGGAAAAAAATACAGATTAAATACATACGAAGGACGAATGCACCAGTCTCGGCAATCTACATGCATCTCTTTGTTCCGCTAGCGTTCAAAGCAACTTACCGAAGACTCCTTAACCTCCACTGTCTTCTTTTCAAATGCATTATTGGATTAGGGAGACAACATATTTCATCAACTAGCTTACTAATTTGTTGATGATGCAAGGCTGGGGCTCGCCAAGTTCTTGGGCAGGAAATTTGGCTGCTAGGGCTGAAGACTGTCTGGTTGCCCATTCAAGAAGCAACTCTGATGAGCTAAAACAGCAACAGATGCAACAGAGGAGGCCAAGAGGGCACATTTTCCATTAACCCCTCCCCTCCCTGGCCAAAGCTAGCATTCACTATTGGTCATTGTTTAAAATATGTTTATTCAAATGCCTCTTATTGGCAGCCAATGTGGATGCTCATGGCAGGCTAGATACAAATATTACATAACAAACAAAAATAGGTGGCCAACTGGTACCAAGTGATGGTGTCAACCTACAAGCACAATAGGTCTCGTTACTGGACTGCATTCCTTGGTGTAAGCTGGTGGAGCTCCTTGCACTTAAATTGCCCCCAGCACAGCATGGTGCCGTCCCCAGAAAAAGGCACGCTGCAAACGTTGGACTGTGTGAAGTTCAGCTTGCAAGTCCCAGGTAGTCTGGCAACCAATACAGAAGGAAATCAGAATGGACGCTCCCACACACAGACCACTTGACCTTCTATTCATGCATATTGCCTTGGCCTCTCCCTCCCGCTCCATACTCCCAATTTCCAAAGTTCCCTGCTCAGCCACTGCCAAAGTGAAAAGCATGTGACAAGCCCTAGGATTAGTTCTGGGCATCTCCCGGTAATGCAATGCTGCCAATCAGAGTGGACAATGCTGAGTGAGATGCACCCAGGGCTCAACTCAATAAGCAGCTGTTTCTTGTGTTCCTAAACTCCCTGGAAGAGTTCCTTCCCCCACACTCCAAGAGATCCTCAAGGGCAGCCCTGCACACAGATCCCTGCCTTTAGTAAACTCATCCCTGTTCCTTGGCTTCCCTTTGTTGTGGGATCTCTTCCCATTCAGAGCTCCAGTCTTCAGTATGACCCAAAGTATCTTCCGCCCCCCCCCCCAAAAAAAAATCAATCTCCAGGGCCTGGAAAATCCTTTCAGTGCCAATTGGACAACTTTCTCTTTGCTCAATGAAGTTTGGGCTGCAAACCTGGGCATACAATTCTATTTTTCCAACTAGATAAAACTCAACAGAAGAAAAAACTTGTATGAATATGGTACAAAAGTTGTTGTTGAAAACAACACTATGGAGAGAAAACCAAACAGTGGGAATGCAGTAAGAGATTTTTTTTTGGGGGGGGGGAGAGAGAGAGAGAGAGAGAGAGAAAGAAAGACCATTATCCAGGGATAGCTCTTATCCAGACATGGCTTTTATCAAAAATCTCCTCCTCCCTTTCGTTAGGTCAACACAATGGTCACTGCCCTTCAAGTGTTAGCAAAGAAAAAACTGCGAGCTTTGAGGAAGACTGAAAAGTGGGCAAGGAGCAGCTGAACAAATAGGCTGCGGGAAGCAAATTGCACAACGAACAATAAGGGAACCATGAAGCAGAACAAACCATGTCAAGTGTGACTCGGAAACGACAGGCTTTGTCCAAAAAAGAAAAAAAGAAAAAAGAGTCTTCCCAACTTCTCTGCATTCAGAGGCAGCATTCAAAGCAAGGAAGAAGTCAGCATCACTAAACTAGAGGCCAAATTGCATGTCTTAAAAATGCTCCTACCCTGGTCTGCAGGGGTGTTTCAATTCTCAGCATGAGAGCTACAAACACTGCTCTAGTTTAAATAAAAATTAAAATAGGGAAAGTTCCTGTTAATCCACCTGGAGTTGTGCATGTAAGTGCTCGTTTCAATGAATACAATTAAAGTTAATTTCTAAGCTAATAACAGAAACTGAGATTAAAAAGTTTGTGATTTGTGTCCTCAGTTGCTTGATGCTTTTGCAAAAATCCATTTTCCCCTCTTCCTGTGCAAATCAATTTTGCCCTCTGCTCTCCTCCTCCCCCCACCCCACCCACTTATTGTATTCAATCAAACCCTTAGTGCATCGGTTCTCCAAAGATGTAGTATCTATTTATTTTCTGGCCCTCAACACTGTGTCAGATGTACGATGCGGCCTTCGCATTGAACAGTTTGGAGACCCCTGTGCCAGAGTGCCCGAGGTAAAGGAGCACCAAAGGTCGGGAAGGTCCAATCCATCACTGGGGCAACTGATTCGTGGATGGCTGGCCCTGGTTATGATAACACCAGTGAAGAGGGTGTCCTGCTCCTCTAATAATAATAAAATAATAATACTCGTATTTATATACCGCTTTTCTTAGGTCATTAGATTGCTCTAATGACTGTAACTCAAGGCGGTTTACATGGGTTTATTCATAAACTCGAAGGTTTTTACAATTTTACAGAACGTTCTTTCTTACAAGAACAAACAACACAAACAGATGGATCTTTCTGGATTTAGTCTTCTTTCTAGCCACACGTTTGTCTTCTGTTGGCTGATAAGCGACTTCTCTACTCCCACCAGAGAAGCAGCTGACCCAGCACACTCCCCCTCTCACAAGGCAGCCAGAGACAGCTCAGCTTTTAATCAGCCGCAGTTTACAAGGTCTGACACCGGAATGTACCCTGACATTCTAAGTTGCACCAAAGTTATTAGATTTTAAGACTATGAAGACAGTCTCTAAAATCACATAAAAATACAGTCCAGAGAGCAGGCATAAGAGATGATGAAGAGACGGTGGCACTCTGCAAAAGCCGTGAAGTGAAAGAGGCCACGGGCCTTCCCTTCCAGTGCTCCCCTCCGTGCAAATGGAGAGGGCTTAGCAGCAGTGCAGGGCAGTTGTGCCCTGTGCAATTGTGACGACTCATCCTCCGCAAAGCCTGCATTGAAAATTACAAGCAGCATGGCCAAGAGAAGCTTTCCTGGGCTGCTGGGCATAAGCCCATAATGTGGGCTATCAGTGCACCTCTGGGCTATCAGTGCACCTCTCTGAACGGGGGGAGGTCCCTACACTTCTTGGTAGGGATAGGAAGAAATGCTCAGAGAACACTAGGTGGGGTTTTAGGTGAGTTACACAGGATGGACCAAGTCCCTGCATGAGATTGAGGGGGCAATCCTAACCTGGAGTTAGGCCAGCACAAGTGCCTTGTGCCAGCCCAGGAGTGTTGCAAAAAAGCAGTATAAAAATCCTATAAATAAATAAATCCTAAGCAATTTCTCCCAGCCATAACCCGTAACCCTAAATAAAAAAGTACATCTAATTTAAACATACACATATTGGGACACAAACGTCCAGGATGCAAAAAGAACAGATGCAAATGTCCAATACTGGGGGCACAGTTGTCCAGGAAGCAGTGGTCCTGCCATGGGCCACAACCCCTTCCAGATAAGCGCATGCATGCTCGAGGGGCAGCCAGTACTTCTTAGGGGGCTGGGATTCAGCTCTGGAACCTCCAGACTTTGATCTGAAGAGCTGCTTCCAGGGAGGAGTGGCATCCTGGGATGCACAGACTGATGCTGTGCTCTGTGCAACACGATGCCTTTCTGCACCCAATCAGAAGCAGCCTGGCACTCAGTGCTATGCATCTTAGTCCAAACATGCAATCCTTTTGACTTGCTTCATAGAAGATTTGGGGAAGAGTCAAGTGGATCTGCTTAGCCTGCAGAAAGCCCCAGGTTCAAGACCTGGCAGCATCTCCAGGTAGGGAAAATAAAAAAATATTCCTGCCTGAGGCTTTAGAGAGCAACTGCTAGTCAATGCTGACCTAGATGGACCAATGTCTGACTTAGTAGGTGGCAGCATCCTATGATGTGCGTGTAAACAACTGGCTACAAACCAAAAGGATTCCCAAGTGTCACTTAAAGAGCAGGCTGAAAGGATGAATCCAATCCAAGCAACCAGCGATTCCCAAAAAAACTGATTCCCACCCCATATAGGATTGTAGCCCTAATGGGAAGTCACAGCCAATGGTCCAGTAGGTCAAGGTAGCTGCCAATCAAAAAAGTTTGGGAACCACTGCAAGCAACAAACATGAAGGAGGCTTACCTGCCACAGATGCACGTGTAGGAAGTGTGCCTCATGCCACCGCGGGTGTAGCAATAGTGCTGGAACAAGCTGCAAAGAAAGGAAACGAACAATTATTCATTCATTCGTTCTGGGACAGTCGCAAAGCAGAACCCAGGGCAAGCTCAGTGAGACCCACTCAGCCATGTTATGACATCCTCTCAATTCCATCTTGACTTTTGAGATGTGTGTTTGAAAGAAATACGCAGCTGGAAGAGGAATTGCAATGAAAGAGTCTCAAGCCCCAGAGAACATTAATTAATCCAACCCTGTGAGGCTTGGAGTAGAACAATTAACTGTTGAAGAGGATCAGAAGCTGAATGTGGCTGCTCAAATCCCAAGTCTTGCCTTGAAAGCAAATGGACCTTAACACACCTTCTAAATGTAGCAGCAGAAGGAACATGCAAAAGTCCACCTTTACAATTATTTAAAAACGCAAACCCAGAATGCTCAGAAGCATCAATACAGAGGAAGGAATGTCCATACTTGGATTGCAATGACAAGAAGAAAACATTCCTAGATGCAACCGAGAATCACAAATGGAATATATTCGTGCAATATGTTGTGAAGGACATACAGAGATTTGAAAAGATGCAACTATCACCAACAGCACTTTCCACGCAGCTGACATAATCTCAGGTACAAACAAGGCTTCTCCTTGGTCACATTTGCAGCTTGCCTTTGATGCAGGATGGAATTTGAGGCTGAGGATGTAGGGCTTCCACATCGTCTCACATCTTGGCAGGGTGATATGGAGGGGGAGAGGAGCCCCCAGGCTACTTCTAAAGCAGGGGCGATGATATCATTAGCAGGAGCACTCAGGTGCTGCCTTTAAAACTTGTTTCAGAAGGACCTTCGCTGAGAAGAAGCACCAGGCTCGGCAGGAGGCAAACTGGGAAATTTGCCTAGGGGGCAGTCTTTTTCAAGGATTGCCTGAGAGATGGTATGTGGCTTGTGGTGCTTTGTGTGCCCGAGGGCAGGCATCTGGGAGTCTCCAGACTACAGGGCTACTGCAGCAATGGGGGAGAAAATGAAGCTGCTGTGACCCCTGTAAAGATGCTGTCCTTGAGAAACAGCATCAAGATGGCTTGATGCTGGAGGGAGAGGAAAGGGGGTTGACATGTACCAAGGCTCTTCTCTTGGGAGCAGCATCACAGGAACAACCAGTTGGCTTCAGGAAGAACTGAAAGAAGCCAGAAGTCTGCAGTGCTTGCTTACTAGCTCCCAATTCATCACAGGCGAGAATCATTAATGTCTGTATTACAGCCTGTGCAGGCACCATTTTCCTCACTGCCAGCAGAGCAACCTGGACGCCACATCCTGACTATTATGGTTCCTGCTCCGTTTCCATTGCCATCAGTTCAGGCAGTACAGGAGAAGGTGCCAAATCACCCTGTTTGGGACTTTCAAGGATGAGGTGCTCAAGCCCAGGGAACAAGCTTTTCCAGCCCGCCCACACACACACCCCCGATCATGTAGGCATAACTCATGTTTTGTAATGCCTAAAGGCTTTACGGGCTTTCAAACTGCTAGGTTGGCAGGAGCTGGGAGATGCAACGGGAGCTCTTGTCCCAGCTCCTGCCAACCTAGCAGTTCAAAAGCACATAAAAATGCGAGTAGACAAATAGGGACCACTTCGGTGGGAAGGTAACGGTGTTCCGTGCGCTACGACAGAGTCATGCCGGCCACATGACCACGGAAGCTTGTCCTCGGACAAAACGCCGGCTCTTCGGCTTAGAAATGGAGATGAGCACCACCCCCTACAGTCGGTCACAACTAGACCATTCGGTTGTGGGGACACTTTTATCTTCTTTTAAAGCTTTCCAGAGCCAAGGAGCCGGTTTTGTGGTTCTTTGCCTCCTGCATCCCACCTTCCTTCTTGACCATGGGAGACGGCGCCTGGATGAGGATTGTGCTCTAAGTCCTGTTTGGTACCCCCTTTTGGACAGCATCTTGCAGCTCTCTCTCACCCACACCCAAGAAGAGTCATAGTATTGTGCTTTTGAATAGCTTCACATATACTATTTTGCATATACTATTTTTCACATATACACATATGCAATTCTTTTGTCTCCAGGGGCTCACAATAAAAAACCAACACAAGGAAAACACAAGGGGAGGGAAATGGAGATGGGGACAAACTGGAGAAGATCATTTATTTCCTACATACAAATAGTTAGGCTCTGTTAGAATGCTCATTAGTTGCCTTTGCATGCACACCCTGGAAGCAAAAAGGAGGCATGACTCACAAGTACTGTAATGCAATAGAAACATAGGCTAGGAATGGCCCACTCTGGAGGAAAATATATGCTTTGCAGAAACTTGATGACAACCTGAAAGAGGGATCACTGTTCACCTGTAGGTGTGCTTTCTTCTCACTGTCACCTCCAGGGAAATAGTTTTGAATATGGTTTCAAAAACCTGCAAGACCTCTTTGACCAGAGATGCCAGTGCAATAAAAGAAAGGGGTGTACTCACCACTGTAGGTGATGCTTCTCTCAAACATTTTCAACTCTTGTGAAAACACCTCTCCCCCAAGTACTGCCTGCCTCCACTCAACTGAATCCTGCACAAAGACAGAGCCATCCTGAGGGGGGAGCTCTTCAGCCTTACAAAATGCTCCAGCCTTCGTCATTTGATGGATGCTCTGACATCAGACAAGGGCAGATGTGCCCAAAGTACAATTAATACAGGATTAACTGCTTTAAGAGCCAAGCACATATTAGAGCCCCTTTCAGTCCTGGTGAAATATACTCTAATTAAGATCCAATTCCCTTTAATACAGAAAGGATTGGGGGAGGAGAACCTCATTTGTTGTAATATTAAAATCATTTCATTAACATGGAGTGATAATGCAACCTGTTCAGGATTCTGGAGACATCCACAAGCCCGTCCTTTTGCAACAGCTGTGACAACGCGAGCCTTTAAAAGACAATATCACTGCAGCAGCACGTAAGGTAGATACAGCCAAAGACTTTAAAGTGTGGAAGTAAAGGGATGAACGTAAGAACATAAGAAGAGCCCTGCTGGATCAGGCCAAAGGCCCATCTAATCCAGCTTCCTGTATCTCACAGTGGCCCACCAGGTGCCCCAGGGAGGCATGAGACAACAAGATGCTTGCATCCTGTTGCCACTCCCTTGCACCCGGTACCAGTAGCCCACCACCTTTGTAAGGAGGTTGCACAATCCATCATTGCCTATAGCCCACGATGGACCTTTCCTCCAGAAATCCGTCCAATCCCCTCTTAAAGGCATCAAGACGCCATCAAGACGCCATCACCACTTCCTGCGGCAAAGAGTTCCACAGATTAACTACCCGCTGCGTAAAAAAGTACTTCCTTTTATCTGTTTTAACTCTCGCCTCGAAAGAGTCCTTGGACATGGAAGTCCAAACATCATGCATGCATCATGGCTGCAATGCATGCATTTCACAGATCAATGAATCTTTCAAGAATGGTTGAGTGGGCATTGCCTGGGAGGAGACAGACCACGGGAGGGAAATTCTTCTCTCCACTTGAACCTCCAGCGTCAGATGAGCCCCAGGAGACAGAGGATGTTGTTCTACCCTTTCTCTTAACTCGGAGGACTCCCTTGAGGACCCTGCAATGGAGTCCACGTCTTCTCAGAACTGAAACTGGTGCTTGCAAAACTTCTGCTTCCTTTTGCATCTGTTCAATGTCCTGGCAAAACTTTTGCTTCTGCTTGTTCCAGCCAATGAGTCCATCTGGGACAGTACAATGGGTGAAGTAGAGGGTTGTGTGGGGTCACTAGATGATCTACCAGGATCCCTTCAAGCTGCATCACAGCCGTGAGGACAAAAGGCAGCAAAGGCAGACTGTATGGTGATGACGACAACTGATTCACAGCCCAATCCTATGGTGCCGTCCCCCCCCCATAGGCGCACTGGTAGCAAAACAAATACCGCTGCATCCTACAGGCACCACGGCAGCCATATGCACCTCCCTTGGGGCTCCTCCCTTATGAAGAAAGACTGCAGCGTTTGGAGCTCTTCAGTCTGGAAAAAAGGCGCCTGAGGGGGGACATGATTGAGACATACAAAATTATGTGCGGGAGCGATGGAGTCAATAGAGGGATGTTCTTTTCCCTCTCTCACAATACCAGAACCAGGGGGCATCCACAGAAATTGAGTATTGGGAGAGTTAAAACAGATAAAAGGAAATGCTTTTTTACCCAGCAGGTAATTAAGCTATAGAACTCCTTGCCACAGGAGGTGGTGATGGCATCTGGCCTAGATGCCTTTAAGGGGAGACTGGACGGATTTCTGGAGGAAAAGTCCATCATGGGCTGTAGGCTATGATGGGTTGGGCAACCTCCTTTACCTCAGTTACCTTACTGAAGCCCCCTCCCAAAAAGATAGCAATGGTTTGAGAAATGGCACTCAAGCAAGATACTGCCAGACAGGGTGGCATGGTCCTAACAGCTAGGCCCTATCAGCAATCAGGCTGCTGTGCTTTAGGATCTGCTGCCGCTCCCTGAGGCCTTTCAAAGTCAGCCCCACATTGAGTGCATTGCAGTAGTCCAAATGTGATGTCAGTAGAGCATGCACTAAGGGAGCCAGATCTGATCCATCTAGGAACCAACTGGAGTTGGCCAAAGGCACTCTGGCCCACAGTATAAATCTGGGCATTCAGGTTCAAATCAGAGACTAGGCGTGCCCTGAAACATTATCCTCACCGATTAGGCAATGGGAGTGTATACACTATAGCATTGGCTGAACTCCCATTGCCTAATCGGTGAGGATAACGTAGGTATTTAAAAAAAAAAAAAAACACTTGTCATCTGGGGAGAAGCGAGGAATTTGTATAAGCTGTGGTTCCCTAATCACTTTCTTTGAGGACACAGAGATGCTTCATGCGTGCTTCAGAGAAACTGAGCACAAAATTGAAAGTAGATAATTACAATGAGCACCTGCCCTGGGTAGGCTGGCAGACAAGTTGCTTGCCTCCAACTATACATTCTCCCAGTGGTCATCTGTCATCTGTCCCAGGGGTTGGTCATCAAATATATGACCAACTCAACTGTCCTTTTGGCCTGTTGTTCAATGATTCAAACTGGCTGGAGAGGGGGCAGTTATCACAAGGCACTAAAAGGTGGGACATGCTTCCTGCTCTCCATGTGCACAGGGTTTCCCTGTTCAAGGGCAGGGGCAGAATGTTTGTTCTAAAGCAGGTCTAGAGGTTTCAGAGATCATCTCTGCCTATGTAGTGCTCTCCGTTTTCTTGATATCTTCTACTGCTGGTTTGCACACCGTGGTTAAGGCTAACAATGAAGCGTTAACATTGGTGCAGGCATCATGCTGTGCCACGCTTAGCTCTGAGAAGAAAAGGGCAAAGGATAGGCATGCAAGAGGGAAAATGGAAGGAGAAGTAAATGCACAAGGCTGCAGGATGCAATTTCCTAACTACATTGGGGAAATCAATAATATTACGGTTGCACCAGCCAGTTCAGAGTTCATAAATTAAAAATGAAAATGGAAAACATCCCTGAGATATATATCCTGCGTGATTTATGGAGGGCAAAATCAACCGATAGCTTCAGTTAAGGTGGTGGAGGGGAGTTAGACGGGGGAGACACAAATTAGCATTTTAATTGTATGACTGGGAATTGCAAATCATTGTCCTTATTTGAGCTGCAAGTGAGCACACCTGGCACACACTGAGAGGGCCACTGAAGGAAGGACCCAGCCTGTCAGATGCAGGGTCCGGATGCTCTGGGCAGTCAAGTGGGTTGAGGGACAGGGCAGAGGCACATCTCTGGACATAATGGCTTACTATACTGGAAAATTCTGGATTGAGGGGAAGTGCCGCCCATCTTCCCAAACCACGTGCACATGTGCATACACACAACACAGCTTCCATTCTGCCAGGGAACATGCCTTTCCTCACTCTGCCCCTTTAGGATCCTTCAAGTTACAAGGGAAAACGGGCCTGCAAAGAGACACACTGGCTGAAAATATCTCCCGCCACACCTACATGTCTTCCACAGGTATCCACTAGTTATGTACATTAGCTATGACACAAAACCCAAGTACTGGTGCAGCTCCACAATTTTGCACTCAATTTAATATTACATAAGGGAGCCTACATTAAGATCAATTGTGCTCTCTCGCTCTCTATTTTTCTTACACTATAATACTGGATCTCAACTAGCATATTTTGAATTGATTTTTGTGCATGTGTTTATAGCTATTAACATCTAATTAATGAGGTCTAAATCCTCTGATGACAGAATGATTAAATATGTTAACTAGTCCTCCTTTAATTATGGTGCTGCCAGAAATCCATTTCTGGGCATATAAAAAAGGGAGATGTTTATAGACACCCATTCTTTAAATATGCATTATGAAAATCCAATAATTAGAAGTTGTGATTTCAATTACATTTTAATTACTCTTACAGGTAAAACAACCTTTAATATCTGTAAGCACACTTGTTGTTGTTCAGTCGCTAAGTCGTGTCCGACTCTTCGCGACCCCATGGACCACAGCACGCCAGGCCTCCCTGTCCTCCACTAGCTTCCTGAGTTCGCCCAATTTCATATTCATTGCTTCGGTGACACTATCTAACCATCTCATCCTCTGTCGCCCCCTTCTCCTTTTGCCCTCAATCTTTCCCAGCATGAGGGTCTTTTCTAAAGAGTCCTCTCTTCTCATCAGGTGGCCAAAGTATTGGAGCTTCAGCTTCAGAATTTGTCCTTCCAGGGAGCAATCAGGCTTGACTTCCTGGAGAATTGACCGATTGGATCTCTTTGCAGTCCAGGGGACTCTCAAGAGTCTTCTCCAACACCATAATTCAAAAGCATCGATTCTTCGACGCTCTGCCTTTCTTATGGTCCAGCTCTCACAGCCATACATGGCTACTGGGAAAACCATCGCTTTAACTATGCGAACCTTTGTTGGCAGGGTGATGTCTCGGCTTTTGATTAAGCTATCTAGGTTCACCATAGCTTTCTTCCCAAGAAGTAAACGTCTTTTAATTTCATGGCTGCAGTCACCATCTGCGGTGATCTTGGAGCCCAGGAAAATAAAGTCTGTCACTGCTTCCATTTCTTCCCCTTCTATTTGCCAGGAAGTGATGGGAGTGGTTGCCATGATCTTAGTCTTTTTAATGTTGAGCTTCAAACCAATTTTGGCACTTTCCTCTTTCACCCTCATCAAAAGTTTCTTTAGGTCTTCCTCACTTTCTGCCAGTAGAGTGGTATCGTCTGCATATCTGAGGTTGTTGATGTTTCTCCCAGCAATCTTGATTCCAGCTTGTGAGTCTTCCAGCCCTGCCTTCCTCATGATGTACTCTGCGTATAAGTTAAATAAGCAGGGTGACAGTATACAGCCTTGTCGTACTCCTTTCCCTATTTGAAACCAGTCGGTTGTTCCATGTCCAGTTCTAACTGTTGCTTCCTGACCCGCATAAAGGTTTCTCAGAAGGCAGATCAGGTGGTCTGGAACTCCCATCTCTTCAAGAACTTGCCACAGTTTGTTGTGATCCACACAATCAAAGGCTTTAGCATAATCAATGAAGCAGAGGTAGATGTTTTTCTGGAACTCTCTTGCTTTCTCCATGATCCAGCGAAGGTTGGCAATTTGATCTCTAGTTCCCCTGCCTCTTCGGAAACCAGCTTGTACATCTGGTAGTTCTCGATTCACATACTGCTGAAGCCGAGCTTGTAGGATTTTGAGCATGACCTTGCTAGCATGTGAAATGAGTGCAATGGTGCGGTAGTTCGAGCAATCTTTGGCATTGCCCTTCTTTGGGATTGGAATGTAAACTGATCTTTTCCAGTCTTGTGGCCACTGTTGGGTTTTCCAAATTTGCTGGCATATGGAGAGCAGCACTTGGACAGCATCATCTTTTAAGATTTTGAGTAATTCCGCTGGAATGCTGTCACCTCCACTAGCTTTGTTGTTAGTGAGGCTTTCTAAAGCCCACTTGACTTCACTCTCCAGGATGTCAGGTTCGAGCTCAGTGACTGTACCACTGTGGTTATCAGGAACATTTAGATCGGCCTTATAGAGTTCCTCTGTGTATTCTTGCCACCTCTTCTGAATCTCATCTGCTTCTGTTAGGTCCTTGCCATTTTTGTCCTTTATTGTGCCTACCTTAGCACGAAATTGTCCTTTGACATCTCCAATTTTCTTGAAAAGATCTCTAGTCCTCCCCATTCTGTTGTTTTCCTCTATTTCTTTGCATTGCTCATTTAGAAAGGCCTTCCTATCTCTCCTTGCTGTTCTCTGGAAATCTGCATTCAGTTGGGTATATCTTTTCCTTTCTCCCTTGCTTTTGGCTTCTCTCCTTTCCTCAGCTATTTGTAAAGCCTCGTCAGACAGCCACTTTGCCTTCTTGCATTTCTTCCTCTTTGGGATGGTTTTAGTTGCTGCCTCCTGTACAATGTTACAGACCTCCGTCCAAAGTTCTTCAGGCACTCTGTCTACCAAATCTAAGCCCCTAAATCTATTTGTCACCTCCACTGTATATTCGTAGGGGATCTGATTTAGGTCATACGTGGAGGGCCTAGCGGTTTTCCCTACTTTTTTCAGTTTAAGCCTGAATTTGGCAAGAAGGAGCTGATGATCTGAGCCACAGTCAGCTCCAGGTCTTGTTTTGACTGCCTGTATGGAACTTTTCCATCTTTGGCTGCAAAGAATGTAGTCAGAACTCTCTGCTGTGACCTGTCCATCTTGGGTAGCCCTACATGGCATAGCTCACAGCTTCATTGAGCTACTCAAGCCCCTTCGCCACGACAAGGCAGTGATCCATGAAAGGGTAAGCACACTACATACTCCTTTTTTATGAATCACTAGTAATTCCTTTTGGGGTGACAACCAAATAAAGGCAGTTTTAATCTACCCTAATACAGCCTATTTGCTTCACATTGTCTGCTTCTAAGAATAATGCTCCTTTGCCATACAATACAGCAATGAGGTCACATCAAGAATTCTTACAAGGGTACCAAAAATAAAAATGGATGAAGTCTTACCTGAAGACTGAGAAATGTATATAACTTATTTTGGGGACTCCCTACTCTAGATGATGCCAGCAGGTACAGCTTTCAGACACGTTGAGCACACATTTCCATAGACCCAGGCATATGGGAAAAACAAAACACATGGGAAATGGTTCCTTCCAACTCATGGCCCCAAAGCTGCTAATTACATTTGCACTCCTATGCACACCAGTAGCACACTAACCCAACCCAAGCTGCACCTGGGCAAAAGTTCTTATGGATGATTGGCGGCTCCAGAATGGGGGCCGCTTTTGCATTCAAAAATACACAAGGACTGTAACTCAAGTTGGAGGAACCTTCCTTATGCAGAAGTCTCCAACAAGTGGAGACTTTGAAGGAGCCACAGACATTCTGTGGCTCTGGACTGCAGACTTTGAACAGCAGTCAGGAGACGGAACCCCTGACAGAGGCATTGCCTTTGGAGGAGTTGCCTGGCCAAGATCTCTAATCTTCAGTGGCCCTCTTGGTCTCTTGCCTGCTCAACATTCCGTCCTCCACCTCACTTCCTAGACCTTGCAACATTTCCACACCAATTTCTGCTCCTCCTTCCAGTTGGCCTGGGAAGTCAGAAGGGGTAAAATGACACAGTGTCGATACACACTGATTGGTTGCCACTGGATGGAAAAGGGATGGCTTGGTCACCTACTACCTCTTACCTGCTTGGCTCTGGAAAGTGGATCCTATATTGCAGGTAGACCCCTACGTGAAACACGGAGCAGACAATACCGAGGTCAATTAAGACTCAGGGCGCAATCCTAAATTGAGTTAGGCTGGCATAAGTTAAGCCAGCAAAGTTTGGCCAGCTCAAGGGCCACTGTAAAGTATGTTTGGATCACTCTAGGAGTTAGAGAGGCCAGCACACAGATGTGAGCCATCCTCCCTGATTCCGAGAGTAGTCCAAACATGCTTTATGGTGGCCCTTGTGCTGGCCAAACTCGGCTGGCTTAGCTTATGCCGGCCTAACTCCAGTTTAGGATTGCGCTCTCAGAATGGGAGTTGCACATGAAAGCAATGTCGTGGAAAATTGACAGTACCTACATTTGTACATGCATTAATGTATGTTCATGGCTGGTGTACATGACATGAACATGGAAGACCGTTTATGAAGACCAATCTTGCTGGCTGGATTGGGTCACTAATGACTCGCAGCAAATTTAGAGTCAGCCCTTCCATGGACTCACCTCTGGCTATCACTTGTAGAAATCTGCATCAACGGCAATGTCCAGAAGGAAGATGCCAGGAGGAGGAGCATCAGCATGAATGTACACAGTGCGAAAAATCAAGACGGAACATCTTGCTATACACCAAGAAGTTTAGATAGCTGGAGTGGCCATGACGTCACATTCTTGAAGCCCTGGACCTGGACCGGACAATATGGCTGACGACGAGGTTTGCCGCCGGAGGGGCTTTCTCGCTCGCACGGCACGCGTGTGAAAGTTAATTTTATGGGGGGGGGTGAGTGTAGAAGTTTAAAAAAATACTCTTAATAGCCTAGAAGTAAAAAAGAATCCCTCTCATATTGACAACTACTTGTGTTATGAAGAGATTTTAATGTAATATAATTACGCGGAATTAAACCTTGGAATTGCATATTAACTGATAATAACGTTACCACTGATGTTTCTCCACGATCACACGTTGTTATTTTGGTAAGTTTTTACTTCAGGAGTAAACGATTCAGCCCTAAACATCATGCGAAAACCCATTGGAAATGCTTGGAATGAGCAATGTTTTGCACTTAACAACATGGCCGCTAAGCCCGCCCACTGGAGTCAATCCGTCCGTATTGAACTCAATGGGGAGGGCCAGGGGTTGCTATACACCAACCTGTCCAGCAGGGCAAAACACTTCCCAACTGCTTTGCCGTCTTTTGAAAGCAACTCTTGTCAGAATGCTGACCGAATATTTAAACTCTGATGCTCCACCTCCAAATGAGAACGCTTTCCACACTAAAAAAACCACAGTGCCCAGAACGAAAGCCTCCGAGGCTTGTTCTTTCTCTCCAGAGTAATACTGTTCATTTTAACCTTGATGGGGGACTTAACTAATTTATGAGGTGATTTCGGTAATAACTACACATTAATTTTACATCTCCTTTCCTCCTGTTTGGGTAGATCTGGACCACTAGGAATTATGTTAAGGCAGACAATAGAATACGAGGGATTTCCAGTGAGTAATGCACTGTGTTTAAAATCTTTCAATCAAATTAATAATAATATGCAGAGCTATCCACTGTGTAATTGCTTCTAATCTAGTCCGATTCGGAAGACAGCATTCAGACTGTATAGATGTTTTTTTTTTTCCTTCAGGAAATTATACTGACTTAATTTCACATTCTTACTATAAATCCCAACCCAATACAGTCCCTTTGCAACCTCAGGATCACCATCGGAAATCAGCATTTCATGAGCGCACTCCCAATAATAATTTTAATGTCATTCTCCAAAGAACGCAGAGACACACTTGAGGTTTTGAAATTATAAGGTGGGAAAAAATAGGACAATGAGAACAAAAATGGGCCTTCTGGACTTTTAGACTGACATTTAAAGGAGATGGCCTGGCATGGCAGATGAGACAAGGATTGTGGAAGTGACTGTGTGATCTTGGCTGGTCACAGAGACTTTGGTGACTACACACAGCAGGGGAAAGAGGTGCTTAAGTTGTCAGGGGTGTAGAATGGATTGTACCACTTCCGACTGCAGGGAAATAACACATTTGTGCATGCTCCCCCCACAAAAGAACACCCTGAAAATAGAAAAGTAGGCCAAACTGCTCCCTTACTTGCAGAGCATTGCAATCTCTAACTTACATTTAAATCTGAACTCCAAGGAGGGAATCTGAGTGAGTGGACCCCAGTGCAGAGCAGCTAGGTGGGGAAAATAAATAAATGGATTCGTAGATACAGGGAAGCACTCAATTTGAAACAGGTCTACTCTGAGTAGGACTAGAGTCCACATGTGAATAAGATCCCAGGGCAGAGGCACTTGGAACAAAACAAAAACAGGAGGAGGATAAAAGAAGGGGGAAGGGAATTTAAATTCTACCTTAAATTGTAAGCTTGGATTCTAAAACTAGCTTCAGTTTAAACTTAAAGGCAAGTTAAGCCGGGTTTAAGTACAGTCCAGCCAAACAGTCATGTAAATAAGAAGGCAAGGCGCTAGAGAAGGGTGTCAAACGTAAGGGCCGCAGTTGGAATCCAGCTTGCATGATAGTTGGGCTCTGCCAGCAACACCATCAGCTGCTCTCAGCTGCTGAGCTGCGAAGTGATGCATTGGCTGCGAAGTGATACTGCTGAAAGGGAGAGTCCAATTACCATGTGGGCCACCCTTTCAGCAGCACAGCTTCTGCTGAGACGGGGAGATGGGTATCCCTGATGGGTGGCCAACCAGCCTCTTTCTGAAAACCTCCAATTAAGGGGAGCCCACAATTGCACAAGCAAGCTGTTGGACGGGTCTTACATTTAGGAAATTTTTTCTGTTGTCTAGTCTAAACTGACTTCTCTCTGGTTTCAATCCCTTGGTTCTAGCCCTGCCCCAAGGAGACTCAGGGAGGAATTCCTCCCCTCCTTCTGTGTGACAGCCCTCCTAATACTTGAAGATAGCTTCCATATATTCCCTTAGTCTGCTCCTCTAAATATGCCAAGCTCTTTTTAATTGCTCCTCTTAGAACTTGCTTTGCAGACTGCTTTTACCCTCCTTAAAATATGATGCCCAAAAAGGCACTCAGCATTCCACAGGTCGTCTAACTAAGTCACAACAGAATGGACCCACAATTTGCTGTGATTGGGACATTATGCCTCGGTTAATAGAGCTCAGCATTGAATTCACTTTTTAATTTTCTCCTGCAGCAAGGCATGAAAGAGGGTGCTTGTGCATGTGGCATTCTCTTGGGGACTGAGGGGCAAGAACCAAGATACTGCCACCAGATACTTTCACATACGTAACGATTGCCATGCACCAGTGTCCTCCAAATGGACAGCAGCATGGAGTACACAGTCAGCTTTCCCAGACACACTCCACTAACTGAAAGGGGCAAGGAGCTTGCGAACTAGCACTAAGTGGCACACTGCATGGTTGCAACATGAAATGTACATCAGTGAATGAAAAAGAGAGTATTGCTTCTCCCAGGGGCAGCTTGGCTGAATGCATCAAGTGCCTGTGACATCATCTTACGCATGCCATCTATCAGGCTTTCATGCATGGAGAACATTCCTGGTGAAGACCTGAACGCTCTCACCCCTGTTAGCATGGGGCCAGAATCAGGGTGGCACGGCAGTGAGGATCACAGTGGTTGGCTTGGTGCTGTGAACGGACTCACTACATATTAACACGCTTCTATATTTCTTTTAAAAATGCTTTGAACAAGAAAAAGCAGTTCTTGTTTTGAGCAGTTCAAAAGAAAAAAGGTGTGGTCTGTAGGTTGAGCTGCCGCATTGCCTGAAAAAGCTAAGCACGATCAGCTTGGGTCTCACTTGGATGGGTGACCAGTAGCCAGTGGCCAGAGACAAAGGTATGTAAGACTGGCATGAAATGGATAACATACTAAGGGCCAGGCTGAAGCATGTTTTGCAGCTGCTTGTGGAAGCCTGAAAAATGCAACAGCTGTGCAGGCAGGACAACAATTGCACCATGTAAGGGAACACTTAGAGAAATGAAGAACCCTATAAGTTTCTCTCATAGTGCATATCATAATCCCATGTCATAGTGCATTTGTAAAAACCCATTTGAAAAAAGGGGCTTATGGTCAGCTTGCTGATTTACAACAACAACAACAACAACAACAACAACAACAACAACAACAACAACAACAACAACAA
>JAJKFI010000011.1:17506148-17560218 GCA_029204185.1 Lerista edwardsae
AACAACAACAACAACAACAACAACAACAACAACAACAACAACAACAATAATAATAATAATAATAATACACAACATATCCGGCTTTTCTGTTCCGTATTGGGGCACAAAAGGCGCTTACAACATTAAAAATACAAACAGTGACTACAATACAAAATAAAGATTAAAACAATGACATAAAATGATTAGAAATGGACTCCAATGGAGCCCAACAAATATAAAACTACAATCATTAAAAATTTAAAATGCCAGCCCAGCATGTCAGCAGCTTAAATAAAATGCCTCCTAGCAATTTGAATTGGGCCTGGAAACAAACCTGCAGCCAGTGTAGCTGTTGAAGCAACAGCCCGACTGTGTCAAACTGATAAGCCCCAGCAAGCACACGGGCAGCCACATTCTGCATTAGTAGCAGTCTCTGGAACATCTTCAGAAGCAGCCCCGTGTAGAGAACATTGCAGGGGTCTAATCTTGATGTCACAATACAAGGGCATGGGTTATCGTGGCCAGGTCTGAGCAACCCAGGTATGGTCACAGTTGGCGAATCAGTCAAAGCTGAAAAAATACACTCCTATCCACAGCTGCCACCTGGGAGTCCAGGAGCAGCTACGGATCCAGGAGAACCCCCAAGCTGCAGACCTGCTCCTTCAGAGGACATGCAACCCTATTCAAAGTAGGATGATAGTCCAATACCAGAGTTGTGGACTGCTGGACCTGGAGAACTTCTGTCTTATCAGGATTGAATTTCAGCTTGTTTGCACACATATAGTCCCCAACTGCCTCCAGACAATGATCCAGGACTTTGACTGCCCCCTTGGAATCAGGAGGAAAGGAGAGGTGGGGCTGGGTGTCCTGTCCTGATGGCCCCTTACCCCAAACCGGATAACCTCTCCCTGTGGCTTCATGTAGATGGTGAACAACATAGAATGGAACCTTGTGGCACCCCAACCTAAGAGTCCAGGATCCCAAGCAAGCATCCCAATCTTCAGCATGATCTTCTAAGAGCTGTCAGCCAGGAAGCAGTGGAACCACCACAAAATGGGGCCTCCAAGCCCCAACTCAGCCATCTGACCCAGAAGAACATTGTGGTCGATGGTGTCTAAAGCCACTGAGACCAGCAGGACCAACAGGGACGTGCCCCCCCTTCCATTCGCCAGCGCAGGTCGTCCACCAAGGTGACCAGGGCCATCTCAATCCCGAATCCCAGCCTGAAGCCCGACTGGAATGGATCCAGATAATCAGCTTCCTCCAGGACCCACTGAAGCTGAGACACCACTCAATAACCTTGCCCAAGAATGGGATACTTGAGATAGGCTGAAAGTTGTTCAGATTAGTGGGGTCCAGGGAGGGTTTCTTCAGAAGGGGTTGGACTATCGTCTGCTTTAAGATGGGTGCAACACCCCCGCCCTCAGAGATGAATTCACCATCCTCCCTGTTCACTGGGTCAGCCCACCCCGGGCAGATCTAATTACCCACGCTGGGCAAGGGTGTAAACAGCCTTGAATCTAAGAGAAGGCTATGGAGCAATGAGAAAGGCAGTATATAAATATTTTAATAAATAATAGAAATTTTATTAACTAAAATTAAAAGATGGCAGAAAACAAAAGGAGCATTATATAGACATACCAGACAAAATCCTATTGCAGCAGGTAGAAAATTAAATAAGTAAAAGATTACATTTTAGGGGCACACCTACAAACCACCAATGTGGAGCCACAGCTCCGTGGCAGAGTGCATGCTTCGCATGGTACAGAGGTGGTTCTAGGTTGGCTCTCCAGCAACTCCAGGGAGGGCAGAGAAAATTCCTACCTGAAGAGTGGCTGGCGGTCAGGATCGACAATATTAAGCTAGATGGACCAATGGTTTGACTTGGTACAAGGCAGCTCCCTGTGTTCTTATGGGCACCAAAAGTACCTGAAAAGGTAATGTTCCACAACTGGGGTAACTACAGAACATGCTACATCTCTGGTCCCCACCAGAGAGCCACGTTTGTGCAAATGTGACACTAAGGCTCTAAGTTCGCCAATCCATTTCCATCAGTATAATGAACGCAAGGCACACTGTGCTCATGCACACATCAGTTCCCCTGTGGAAGACTGCATAGCGGTGGGCTTTGCTCTGGAGGATGTGGAGCCACCCTAAATCGCCACTGCACAGAAGTGCCGCTGGGATTATGACCTAGATGCAGCACTGGGGGGGTTGGTCAGCACAGTGAATATACATTCCTACGCATTCCTCGCATCACAAACTTCCAAGCACACAGGCTCACGAAGTCGAGCAACACGTCACACACTGATACCTAAGCATGGAGCACTATCCATAATTATGTCCTCAAAAGCAGCAAAATGTTCATTCTGCACCAGTGAGATGTTCCGGGAGTATCGGGTGCCAGCCCCAGCCCTCTACAGGTAAGGTGTGCTCATGCATAATCCGTCTTTGCCAATTTATCTGCACCTACTGCAGGCAGTTCTGGTTCCCTGAGACAGCCCAACATACTTACTGCATTCAGTGATTTGAGGGTTGACAAGATGAAACTGGAGCGCGGACGCCTATAGCATAAAATTGCCGGAGTCGTCTCTCGCATCGCACTTGATCAAGTGTCAAACGAGATAGTGCCAGGCAGCCTCACTACCCTTCAGCTGGAAGAACAAGGAAGGAAAGAAAATGCCTCTTGTCAGGAGGGAAGCCTTGACCGGGTGCTGCCATCTCAACCAGCACGGGCCCCTCAGGGTGCTGCCAAAGCAGGCACTGCACCTGCGCAGGTCCCAATCCCCAGCCAGGGTCAGATGGGGTGGAGGCAGTGGTGTCATCCAAATGATTTAGGAACAGGTACTCACTTTTGATTGGCACTTGTTGGGGTCCACCCACTGGAAGTGACGTCATAAGCCGGAAGTGATGTCATGATTGTTGCCATGGATGTGATAATGTTTGTAATAACTTCAGCTAGTGGTTAGCTGAAATTTAACTTCTATTGCTTTGCTTTCTAGAGATGTGTATATACATATTTTGCTTCAAAATATTCCCTGGTTAAATAGCAGGGGCCAGCTTCGAGTGGGTGGGGCCAGCTCAACTTCTAGGAACCGGTACTCGCGTAGTGGTGCGTAGTGGGTGCATGACATCACTGGGTGGAGGCCCATTCCATAATCAAGTCCAAGCTTTGGCAAGCTGGATTTAATCATCTTAGTGCAAATCTCAACCCTACCTGTTCTCCTCAGTTCTTTGGTCTTTCCTCTTCCCTTGGTTGCCCATTCAATTATTTTAGTTCATTAACTAATCCTAGTATGAGAAGAGCCTTTATGCTTGCTCGCTTCAATATCTTTCCTTCTGCAGTTCATGCAGGCCGCTTTTCCAACACTCCTCGTGATAAAAGGCTCTCTTTTGCCATTTGACCCCGGATACATTGACTCATGATCCAATCGGTCAATCCTCCAGGAAGTCAAGCCTGATTGCTCCCTGGAAGGACAAATCCTGAAGCTGAAGCTCAAGTACTTTGGCCACCTCATGAAGACCCTCATGCTGGGAAAGATTGAAAGCAAAAGGAGAAGGGGGTGGCAGAGGATGAGATGGTTAGACAGTGTCACCGAAGCGATGAACATGAGATTGGGCGAACTCCGGAAGCTAGTGGAGGACAAGGAGGCCTGTGTGCTGTGGTCCATGGGGTCGCAAAGAGTCGGACACGACTTAGCGACTAAACAACAACAACACATTGACTCATCTTATTTTTCTATGTCCAGCCCTTCAACATCTTCGTAATATCTATCTTGAACCCTGGTTGTCTTCTTTTTCCAATTCTTTTGACGATCTTCTTCCTATTTTCCTGAGTGATGGTTGTGTCTCCCTCACAGTATCTGTTGCGGGTTTTTTTTTATCTGCGATCCTTAAACTAACCCCCTCATTTTGATCTCCCTATCTCTCTTCTTTTCTATTCCTTTCTTTTCTTTTCAAGCTTTATTTTACCCTGCTGCAAATGGTACCTTGTTGTGTTGTATTGCTTTATATTTATGTATGCCAATAAAGGTTATGGAAATGGAAATGGAAGGGTGGAGGCAATACTGGGCTGCTTTTGCTTTGAACAGTTATCATGGGTCCCAAGCCGTGATGAAAGCATACATGCAATGTTCAAATGAGCCCTGTACCATCCTCGGGTCATGTTCAAGGATCATTTGAAGCAGTTCAAAAAATGTGACTCTCAGGGAAGGTTCTAAATGAGGCCAGGCTTACTGAGGAGAGTAGGGATTAGTGGTTAGCTGCATGCATCCCTTCATGCTCTCTCTCTCTCTCTCTCTCTCTTTATGGGGTCAGCAACTGAGTGGGGATGGGAAAAGCCACAACCCCAGGCTGAAGAGACCAAATGAGGGAGGGGACTATCTGGGAAGAAACCCCTCCTAGGATAGCACAAAATTCCAGGGGTTCTTAGCAAAAAATCAAATCACAGTAACGCCTGTGAGAGATCAGACGTGGTAACTAACCTTGTTAGTTGTAAGCATGGACTAGGCAGGCAAAGAGTCAAAAGATATCAAGTTTGTTAGAAACCCAAAAGATAAAGAATTAAGTAAAATGGGAAAAGGGGTAGTGGTAGAAGAAAGGCACAACAAGTAGGCTGATGGAAAATGCACTCAATTGAATGAGTAAGGAGACAAAGAAAAAGCTTGACCAAATCAACTCCAGTAATCAGCAATGCCCAGCAGATGGAGCTGGGATGCTGTTCAAGAGCTAAGCACAGAAAATCTTGGAGTTGCAGTGGATCACAAAATGAACATGAGTCAGCAGTGTGATGCAGCTGCAAAGAAGGCTAACACAATTTTATCCTGCATAAATAGAAACATAGCTTCTAAATTGCAAGAAGTTGTGGTTCCACTTTACTCCACATTGGTGAGACCTCACCTGGAGTATTGTGTTCAATTCTGGGCACCTTGGTTCAGGAAGGATGCAGCCAAACTGGAGCAGAAGAGCAGGCTGAGTTGGGATATGACAGCACTCTTCAAATACCTGAAGGGATGTCATATGGAAGAAGGGACAAATTTGTTCTTATGTGCCTCTGATAGTAGAACTAGTTTCAATGGGTACAAATTGCAAGGGAGGAGATTCCGATTGGACATCAGCACGAAATTCCTGATTGTAAGGGCAGTTCGACAGTGGAACAGATGGCTGAGGGAGGTGGTAGATTCTCCCGCACTGGCAACCTTCAAGCAGAGACTCGACAGGCACTGGACTGGAGCTCTAGGAGCATTTCCTGCTCCAGGCAGGGGTTGTACTAGTGGACCTTGCAGGTCCCTTCTAACTTTATGATTCTATGAAAACCTTTGGATAAAACCTTCTGTCCTCAAATAGATGGAGTTTGCAGGCTGACTTGGTGCGAAAGTCAGCAATGTGTTTTCCCTGAATGCACCTAGTTCGAAATACAGTCCTTTGCCCTAGCTACTTATGTTATTCTAGAAATCTCAGTCTGAACATAGTCAGATGGACTGATCCATCTGAATGTAGGAAGCTACCTTATGAGGGTTCCTTATCAGGCATACATAAGGATCCAGAGCCGTATCTGGCCAATCCTCAGGGGATGAGGGCCCACTGTGGTCACTGTTCCGTGCTACCATCCACCATGGGGATGCTTACTAGGCTCCTTTGAGAACAGCAGTGGACTGTCATCTTCTTCAGATAAAGTCTCAGATGCCCTGTCCCCCATAGCTGGATCAGGTGCTGGAGCACTCACCAGGGAAAGAAAGGAAGAGGACATCTCCTGGTCTCTTCGTAGGCCATTGGCTTGGTACATTATCCAAATTCTTTCAGATTTGGAGAAGGGGACAGAGGAGACTATCTTGGATAATTGTTGAGCAGATCTGACACAAGCTCAAGCCAGTTCATCGGTCTCCAGTACTGGAGGTGAGTTGGCTTGAGCCTGTATGAGATCTGCTCAACCATTATCGGCATTTCCCCTCCCAGGATTCAAATAAATTAGACAACTTGCAAAATGGCAACTTGGCAAAAGCAGGGATCACTACCACAACAACTTCCCTGCTATGTACAGGTGAGGAAACAAACACCACAGCGCTCTTCTCAATTCCAGTTAGGCACCATCCTACTGGGGGTGAAAATATGCCTGAAATTTGCCAGGAAAGCAACAGGCTTGTGGCTCCCAATCTCTCCCTGTCCGTGTTTAGGAGTCCTGGTCATTCAGAACGAGTGAATAGCTGCCAAAAGGATTATGCCTTTGTCACAAATTACCCCTTTGTAGGAGTATCAATGTTATACTCTCCTGAATCTCAAACATTTGGCGCCTGAACACAGCAGAATTCATCTTTGGAGAGCCAGACCCAAGACAGATGCCTTCAGGAAGCCACATGTGGGGCGACAGAACTGTCTGGCATTAAGCACGTCAACAATGACAGGATGATGCATCACACAGGAAAAAGTTGGGTGAGCTGGATTCCACACTGGATCATGCATCAAACATTAGGCGACTCAAAACATCCAGAAGATTCCACCGAGCCTCCAACAGCACAAATTCCCTCCCAATTCAAATGCGCTGAATGCAAATTTGAAGCAGGCAGCAAGCTTAATCTCTTGGCTCTCTGCATAATGCTTTGGGTAGGAGGCATGCATAGGGGGAAAAAAGCTTTACGCATCAGTGCACTGCATTGAGGCCGGGGTGAAATATGTGCCCAATACTGACATCCAGCAGCTGACACAATCATTTTCTCCGGAAAAAGAAGAGTCTTAAGTGACTGTTTCCACTGAAACAATCCTCTAGCTAGAAACATGAAAATGATTCCAAAAGCACTCCCGAGAGTCTTACCAAAGCAACAGGTAGCAGGATTTCAGCTCACTCTTCAAATTATAAATTAGATGCTGTAACACAACTGTGACATGAGGGTGTCGTTCATTGGAGAAATGCATGCAGGAATGCATATATTCTCCAGGCAGAGCTGAGAACATGGCTGCTGCCAGTACTGACCTAGAAGGACCAATGGGTGACTCTCCCAGTAGGCCAGTCAAAGGCCCCTGCCTGGACGAGCGCTGCCAATCAGTGTTGACAGTACTGACCTAAACAGATTACATTTATACTTGTAGCTCTATTAAAAAAAGCAACGGCTATACAGTGGCTACTTCTGCTTCATTGACTACCCTAAAGCCTTTGATTGTGTGGATCACAACAAACTGTGGCAAGTTCTTGAAGAGATGGGAGTACCAGACCACCTTATCTGTCTTCTGAGAAACCTGTATGCGGGCCAGGAAGCAACAGTTAGAACTGGACATGGAACAACTAATTGGTTTCAAATTGGGAAAGGAGTACGACAAGGCTGTATACTGTCACCCTGCTTATTTAACTTATATGCAGAGTACATCATGAGAAAGGCTGGGCTGGATGATTCACAAGCTGGAATCAAGATTGCTGGGAGAAATATCAACAACCTCAGATATGCAGATGACACCACTCTAATGGCAGAAAGTGAGGAAGACCTAAAGAACCTTCTGATGAGGGTGAAAGAGGAAAGTGCCAAAATTGGCTTGAAGCTCAACATTAAAAAAGACTAAGATCATGGCAACCACTCCCATCACTTCCTGGCAAACAGAAAGGGAAGAAATGGAAGCAGTGACAGAGTTTCTTTTCCTGGGCTCTGAAATCACCGCAGATGGTGACTGCAGCCATGAAATTAAAAGACGTTTACTTCTTGGGAGGAAAGCTATGGCGAACCTAGACAACTTAATAAAAAGCTGAGACATCACCCTGCCAACAAAGGTTCACATAGTCAAAGCCATGGTTTTCCCAGTAGTCATGCATGGCTGTGAGAGCTGGACCATAAGGAAGGCAGAGTGCCGAAAAATAGACGCTTTCGAATTATGGTGTTGGAGAATATTCTTGAGAGTCCCCTGGACTGCAAGGAGATCCAATCGGGCAATCCTACAGGAAGTCAAGACTGATTGCTCCCTGGAAGGACAAATCCTGAAGCTGAAGCTCAAATACTCTGGCCACCTCATGAGAAGAGAGGACTCTTTAGAAAAGACCCTCATGCCTTGGGACACTGGGCATTGAACTTGGGACATTCTGCATTCAAAACTTTGTTCTTTCCTTCCTTCCAAGCTCCCAAGCATTTATTTGTATTCCTAAGTCATAAACTGTAGGCAGTACAGAGTTCCCACATACCCATCCCTTCTGGCACATCAAAGGCAGCAGTGAAAAGGCTTGGAAAATAGTTAAAGGATTTGTTTAAACAAAATTTTTACTACTGATCTGAAAATCAAAAGAAAAAGCTGGTTATTGAATTGTTCCAAACCAAGTGACTCACAAATAAGACATTTGCTGTTTGATAACGCCAGCCAGCTTTGTCTCCTATTCGCCTTCTGCAACTAACCAACATGCAACAGCTGTGCAGCTCTCCATTGCATTGCTGTTTTAATGAATTTTCTTGATTCATTATTGTTGCTGTTCAAAAATCATATCCTTCCTCCAAGTTGCTCTGGGCAACAAGCATAGTTCCTCTCTCTCTCTCTCTCTCTCTCTCTCTCTCTCTCTCTCTCTCTCTCCCTCTCCCTCTCCCACATGGTCACCTTTGCAAGTATTTGAACATAAGCTTCTCTTTTCTCAGTTCAACACTCAAACCAGAAATAATTGATCATTATTGTTTATATAAACCCTGTGATGCTGTTTATACCACAGCTGTACCGCTGTTGCATCTCAGCTAGCTGCAGTGCATCTTTACAGTCTTTTTGATTTTCAGGTCAATAGTAAAACTTTTGTCCAGACATTTTTCCCCAAATCCCTTAATTATCAACTGTTTACCAAGCCTGTTTGCTGCTGTTTGCTGTCTTTAATATTTCAGTATAACATCTGCGGCTTCCTAGGCCATTGTAGGGCAATCCCAAAATCCCAAGCAGAGGGTGTTGACTCTATTTAGCCAATCAGAGTTGGCTATTTGTGCTTATGTCACTGATGGCAAATGAAGTGGACTCTGAGGGAATTATTTATCAGATTAGGTCTGATACAACCCTTCCCATAAAATCCTCCCCGTGCTCTGAGGTCATCTGGGGGGGGGGCTTTTGACTGTGCCGCCACCAGGAGAGTTGTGAAGGGTGGCGGCCACAAATAGGGCCTTCTCGGTGGTGGCCCCCCAAATTTGGAATACACTCCCCTTAGAACTAAGAACTGCTCCCTCTTTGGCAATATTCCGGCAGGGGCTGAAGACCTTTTTATTCCAACAAGCTTTTAATTGTTGACAGGCTGGCTGGTTTTTATATTCTTTTTTATGATCCATGGGGCTGCTTGTTTACATTTTAAATTTTAATTATTTTAATTACTGTTTTTAACTACTGTTTTTAACTGTTAAATCGTGTTTTTATTGTATTTTTAAATGTTGTAAGCCGCCTTGGGTGCCTTCGGGCAGAAAGGCGGGGTATTAATTAATTAATTAATATGGATGAACCCAGGCAAATGGATCACCAATTGTGCTCACTCACTTTCAAATCCTTCACAATGCAATTCTTGAAAAATCAAAAGGGTGCGAGGGGGGCTTTTTAACACTGCAAGATGCCTTCACACACACAACCTTAACTTTGATCTCCCTGATTAGATGCAAACACTGCAAACGGATTTTCAGTCAGCAACTAGCTATTATTAATAGCTACTACAGTACTATGGCAATGGAAAAAGCTTCCTCGAGTCAGACTGGATTAAGAGGCGACTGGAGCAGAGAGACCTTCAAGCACATAAATAACCTCACAATTCAATTCAGAAGTGGAGCTTTTCTTTTGCTGTCATAGCCACTTAGGCCAAATCACATAAGACTGTTCAGTGCAAAGTGACTGCTAAAATTTTGCTAAACTGTTGCAGACAGAATCCTATGCAACAGATTAGGCAAAAATAGGTCAATATTGCTGCCTGCCCAATAATCAATAATGAGACAGGAGTGATTAGAGATTAAAAAAAGAATTTAAAAAAAATACATTGCAGACAACAGTGACACTTGTGCTAGTGCCCCGTTTCTTCCCCGCTCTCTCTGATCAAATTACTCCCCACTATATCCAATGCCAAAAAGGGTATTGGACTCAAAATGTGCTTTGAGAAATTTAACATCAGTCCAATGGCACAGCAGAGGATTCAAAGAACAGATGCAGGTTGCAGGGATCCCAAATATCTACCTTCTGCAGAAGACTGATTACCGTTAATAAGCAATGACAGACAATATACCATCAATTTATGTGGCATTTTACAGTGGGGTTGGAGTGCAAATCCTATTAATGAAAGGAGGGAAGCAGAAACATGTAAGGGCTGAAAGTGAGCAACACTCAGTTTGGGTTGGGGACCCCAGGGAAAGGCTTCACAGAAGAGTTGGGTCCTGAGCGAAGGATCAATTAACTGAGCAACAGTTTGCAAACCTGCCTACATTGGCATACTTTCAACTGTGAACACAGAACTCAAGTTCTCCTCCTGAAGGATTCCAACATCTTGCATGCCTACGCACAGAGTTAACTAGTCTTTGTGTTCAAAAACAGAGAAAAAAAAAACCCTGCATGATGGGATGGTGCAGTGGAACCAATTAAAACAACCCATCCAGAAGATCTCTGCAGCTTCTACACTCATCTGATGAAAGATGCAATTTGTTCCACCGTCTCTCCGCCTGGTTTCATTTTGCCACTAGACGGTGCATTTCTCCCTCTCCTTGTAATTTTAAGCATTTATATGCTCTTGGGAATAACGTTTGAGGCTGACTGGCAGGAGCCAAAAATTTCATAAAGTTAAATAAAACGAACTGAAAACTAAAGACAAGCATGTCTACCCATTTTATTATCTGAAAAAGCAAGATATTGCCTGACCTCCAAAGGACTTCCAGTTAATCTTAAAATGCTTAAAAAGAGAGCCCATCTCATCTTGGTAAGGCTGCAATCTTGGGGGGTGGGGTGGGATTTTGGATTTGGGGGGATTTGCAAACCCACCCCCCAAATCCAGCTCACCTGCATCGTGAGCCGAGCTGGCTTAGTGCTCCCTTTGTCTTACTGCACAGTCAACATTCCAAGACCAAAGGACCATCTTATTTCTAGTTGCAGGATAATTTTCACGTGGTTAATAAGAGCAAATCTACGTGGTGGAGCAGCGAGTTAATCCGCTGTTGCTGGGCTTTCGACCGCAAGGTTGGGAGTTCAAGACTGCGCGACAGAGTGAGCTCCCGTTGCTTGTCCCAGCTCCTGCCAACCTAGCAGTTCAAAAGTACCTAAATGCAAGTAGATAAATAGGGACCACTTTGGTGGGAAGGTAACAGCGTTCCATGCGCTATGGCGTAGAGTCATGCTGGCCACATGACCATGGAAGCTTGTCCTCGGACAAAACGGCGGCTCTATAGGCTTTGAAACGGAGATGAGCACCGCCCCCTACAGTCGGTCACGACTAGACCATTCGGTCGTGGGGAAACCTTTACCTTTACCTAAGAAATACCTCCGTGAGTTTGGCACACTGGAGCAAGAGCACCTGTTCTAAGAGACATGTGGCTGCCACCCAACAGGAGAGCTGGAACCTATTGTCAGGCGCCTCTTTCCTCCTCCATAGCATGCAATGCCATTGCAATTGCTTTATGCTGCCCCTTTCTAGGGCTGTGGAATAGGGCTGTGGAAGCGTATTCACTGGGCAGCTTCTCAAATGCCAACTCCCCTTTATGCCCTCCTACAGTCTCCCCAGGCTTGAGTAATGAAAAGAAAGCCGAGATTGTGAGTCTTTGCTGATGGCTAAGACATCCCACTCCCTTAAGATGCAAAAGCTCCCTCCATCTCTTCAGGGTCCTCATCACAACCTGAACCGCCACTCATCTCTACCACTACCATTCACTGTGTCTTTCTTCCAAGAAGCCCTTCGCAAAAGGCTGCACAAAGTTATTAGCCTACAAAAAGGCACCAGCAAGCTTTAGTTAGCAAAATTTACCAAGACCATTAACGGTCTTAAAAAAAAAAAAAAAAAAAAAGACAGCCAGCTTTCTAAAACTTCTCTACTTGGTTGCCAAAAGTCCCCCCCTAACCAGGAAAACAAGCTTGTGGTTCAACAGTTGTGGCCCAAAACTGAGCCAATGTCCAAATTTTCCACCCCCGTTTTCCGTGTACATGTCAAAGGAGTGCTCACCTTGCACCCTTCCCCTCCGTTGCCTCAGCATCCTCAAAAGAGGCTGTGTGGGAGGACCCTGAGAGTGGAAACGCAAGACTGAGGCTCAAGGATCCTCCTGTCCATACTGTTCTTGTTGGAGTTGGGACAACTCTGTCTGCTGTCTAGAGGGGGCACTCTAATGTCCAAGAGTGAAAAATCTGATGTCCTGTGGTTTGACCCCTCTACCTGTCACTCTCTGTGATACCTGCAGAGGGTGTGGCCTTGACCTTAACTTCCTTCCTTTGCACCCTGAACTCTGTCTCTTTTGTATCCTGACCATCAAGGTGATAAGATGTGCATACCAGGGGCTCACTGCCCTCCGCCATCTTGAGCACACTTCTACGCATGGCGATGCAGCTGTTAGGGCATTGCCTCTATAAGTATTAGATGTACCTCTGATCCTAATCAGATGCTGTAGATATGCAATCAATGGAACACTGTGAGTAAACTATTCTTTTTTGCATCTTTACCAAGCCTCTGCCTGTGTCTTTTGTTATTAGCAGTCAGCCTGGGGTGAGGGAGGTTCCCGTGGGTGAGACAAAAGGGGGAATCCGCTGCTAGCGTTACTCTGCTTTCCCCCATCACCAATAAGAAGTAATTCCAATAGTTCTGAAGCGGTGGGTAGAGGAAACGGTGACAGCACTTATGGCGACGGGCTGCTGGGATCCTCTTCCTTCCTGGAATGGAAGGCAATAACCCCCTCCCTCCTCTTGCAGCCTTTGATCTTTGATGGCAGTGTTGGAGGAGAAAGACCATCATCTCCCCATCGTCTTCTCACCCCATCCCAAGAGAGCAAGAACCTATACCAGTGATGGCGAGCCTATGACACGTGTGTCAAAGGTGACACGCCACAATGTTTTGGGTGACACACCAGTATTTACCAACACCCAACAACAACAGTTTGTTTTTGTAAAGATTTGATTTTTTTGTAGTGATTTGTAATGATTTGATGTTTCTTTATATAACGCATCGCCCCAGAAATAATTTGACTGTATTTTTTTTTTAAATAAACGAATACGTAAATAATTGTTTCCTTTTTGTTGGGGGTGGGGAGCAACACACCAGGCATTTTTGACATGGCAAGCCCAAAAGGTTCACCATCAATGACCTATACAGACTTCTCAGTAATCTGTACAAGGATTCTGCAAGGAACCTCAGTATTTGTCTCCTTCACATTTCTCCTAGCAAATTGTCTGCCTTGCAGCTCAAAACGACTACGGAGTCTTTCACACCATCCTTAGACATGTAATGCTTGTAAACTGCCACTTGCCCAGTGGGAAACTAGGACAACTAAACCTCCGGGGGACTAGAGAACTCTTAGAAGAGTTGCTTCTGTGGTTCTTTTGCACCAGAAATCCGAAACACAGAGATGCTGGGTGAGGGCTGCCAAAACACTGGTGGACCACTCACTGGCGTTCACTTTATTTTTCGTATTTTCATACCACCCTTCCTCCAAGGGGCTTGGGGAGGTGCACATAGTTGCTCCTCTCCTTTTGTCCTCACAACAACGCTGTGAGATTGTGCCTGGCCCAAGGTCACCCAGGAAGCTTCATGGTTGAGCCGGGATTCAACGCTGGACCCAGCAGTGTTATTCACCCGGTATGCTGGGTGGGACTTAGCTTTGAGTGGCAGTCCACCTGTTGCATCACGCCGCGTTCCACCACTTTCCCGCCTGCCGGGGCGGGCGGGAAAGCAGCGGAACGCGGCGTGACGCAATGGGTGGACTGCCGCTCAAAGGTAAGTCCCGCCCAGCGTACCGGGTGAATGATGCCACTGGCTGGACCTTTCAGGTCCAAGCTCAGCCACTGAACCACTACGCAGTCCTGGCTCTCGTCCTGGCATTCTTGGCAAGGCTCTGCCTGTTAAGCAGACATGTTTATATCGTCCCCAAAGTCTGCACCCTGCCACTGCCTGAACATTTCTCAACATGCACCTCAAGTTGCCAGAAGGCATTATTGGTAGGAAAAAGAAAGAATCTGATTCATGCGTATTGCCCAGATAACAAAAATAGTCCATCATTTGCTTCTCCCAAGGCAAATATAGCAACCATGTTATTTATACTTTAGGGATCTGGATTGGCTATTAACAGAGCAAGCAGCAGAAGATCCCATATTTCAAGACTTCGCAGTGCATGAATCTAGTGTTCCAATACCTGAAGTAATGAAAGTGAGTCTGGCAAAGCAACAGGCCTCATGTTCTCCTCGCTTTGGCCACTGCTGCTCTGCCTCAGACTAAAACCTAAAACCAGAGCCGGGAGGGGAAAAGACGCCGTAAGATGATGAAAATGCAGCAAAGGATCTGGAACAGCATCTTGCTGGAATAAAGATGTGCGATGCTAATGCATCCTCTTCAGCATTCATGACATTCACACAAATTCACTCAGTGCACACAGTGCCTCTTTGTTGCCAGCGACAACATCAATTCTACCTAAAGCATAATTAATTATTGTAATGCAGGAAGGGGTAAAAAAAACTACACTAGCGAAATAAAATGTTTGAGGCACAGCAAGCATGCGGGCAAGGACTAATTTGGAAAGGAAGGAGCTTAATAGAGTCGAATCGTTCGTGTGTGAGAGAGTTCTGCTAAATGCCTCTCCAACTGTTACGGAATAACCTATTCCTTTTTACTAGAAAACCGAAGCTGTCGTGTGTGTGTTACTGAAAAAAGGAATCACGTACAGCATTGCGCAGCAAAACACTCCATGTGTATTGTGCACGCATACTCTCAAACAAGTGCTCTTTAGACAACAGCTGGTAATCATTCCCCACAGATTGTAACTACAAAAGCTTCAGAAGAGACGACCCACTTTTCTGTTCACTAGCGTGTGGTGTCATGCAACAACAGCTCTATATTTGACAAAGCAAGCAATAAGAGCCCTGCATCTGCTCCCCCCCCCCGATTTACTCTTGCAGACCCTGGAAGCAGAGGCAGATCTAAGGGAGGGCAAAGCTCTAAGTTTTGCAAGAAGCCTGACCTTGCCGTGGAAATCACTCCTCTCCTGCACCGTTTTAGCCAATCCTCACAGGGAACAGCAACATCTTGGCGTTGCTTACTGGCTACCGCAGCACAGGAGAGGAGGGATTTACATGACAGGGTAAGGCTTCTTGCAACACTTAGAGCTTTGCCCTCCCTGTAGATCCGCCTCTGCCTGGAAGCTGCCTTATACCGAGTCAAGCCATGAGTCCATCTAAGACAAACTTGTCAACACTGACTGGTAGCAAGTCTCAGAACTTTAGGCAGGAATTGTGCTCTGTTCTACCTGAAAATGCCAGGGACGGAAACTGGGACCTTCTGCATGCAAAGCAGGGGCTCTACCACTGAGCTACGGTCCATCTGAAAGAGCCAGGACGGCATAATCAAACAAGTATTTCAGGTTTCAGACAGACAGATGCGAGTTCAAAATCCCACCCGCTCATGAAGCTCACCAAGTGTCCAGCACACCAACCCTAACTTGCACTGGACGAGCGAGGCAGGCCGGCTGGCCTGTGCTGAGTCCAGAACAGGGCTGGAGAAGGCTGCAGCAGAACTTGGAATTAATTCCCCTTGCCCCCGTGTCGCACAGCAGCCACCCCAATGGAGCTACTCAGATTTGCGCCAGTGGAATAGCTGGGTAAGGCTGCTTGGACCAGGGATGGGAGTTTGGATCCAGTCTAGGTCACCCCGGCTGGTCCCACCCAAACCCTGGGCCACCGAGCCTACCCACCCTCCCCCTGCCCCTATCCGCACTCATTCTACCCTCCCCAACTTCCTGCGTTGGCCTCCTTCAGTCAGTCGATACTCACATTCAGGGGCAGAGGATGTGGCACAGGAGCTGGTGCAGGGAGGCCAGTGCATGTCTTCGCGCTCCCCAAATCTGGAGTAGGCACAAATGTACCCAGCCCAAACAGCGCTTGGAAATGCGCCCTAAGACAAGCATTATGTCTCAATGACTTCTGCATCAAACCAGCGTTACACTTCCATAAGCATCTGGACAGATATTTGGAAAGCACAGTTTGTCATTCAATTGGCCTGATACAAAAATTGTAGTTTGACACAGGCTTGCAATTCCTCATGGTCTGCGCTAACTGCACATTGGTGCTGTGCCTGCCCTGATAGACGGGAGTGAGGCCATCCAGCTGCTGTTCGAGGCAGATGCACCAGGGGGATGGCAGTAAGCTTACAAACCCAAGTGCTGAAAAGGAGGGAAAATCCGAGCAGCCAACTAGCAGCCTCAAACCATCGTTTGCGGTGCAGTTTGGAAACCCGAACATGGATTGACAAAACGGACAACCGCGGACTACAAGCGGTCAGTGAAAGGGACGTAGTGGCACAAGGCCTGACCTGAATCTAACCTGTCCTCACAGGGCTATGGCAAGAAGAAAAGCAGGAGAAACTCCAAACTGCCTGTCTAGTCCTTGGAAGGAAAGGCAGGAGGCAAATGCAATATGATGTCTCAATACTTGGTTAGATTAGCTAACCTTTAAGTCATTTCCAATTTCATCAGAGGCAAAAAGCTGGAAGAGATTTCCAAAGATTCACCTCCTACAGCCTAATCCGCACGCTCAGATTACAGCCAGGTTTGCTCCTCTTTTAAGTATGGGCAATCCCTTCTGTCCCCACCTGTCAGTTTGGAGAGTGAGTGGACAGAAATCCTTGCTCCTAGCCAAGAGCATGCAGTCCACTACGGGCGAGGATCTGCAGATGGGCAGAGGAATGTTGTTTTCTTAGCAATAGCCCTGCTTCTCCCATGCATTGCCATTGCTCCCATGCCTGCTGCTAACTCCAGCTCAGCTCCGGGGGCGGGGGGGGGGCAATTTCAAGGCAATCAGACCGGGGGGGGGTGGCCTCTCGGAAGCAGTGCTCCGCTCACCACACTTTCCTTGTGACACCTCAGTATGGAAGATTCCATGTCGGAGTATCAGCTATAGAGCGAAGGGCTGGCTGTGGCTCGCTGCCCCAGTGCACAGCCCTTCCAGGAGTGGGGCCCAATCCGGCAAAATTGGTTACATTGTCCCTGCCTCCATGACAAAATCTCTACTGAACACCCGAGGAAAATGGGCATGAACAACAGCCACCGTCCAGATCCATCAAAAAATGCCTGCACACACACACGGTAGCAGCATCAACACCTGTTGCCCAATTGCATAATCCCCAGGTGATGTTGGAAGATGCAGCATCCCAGTTCTTCTGTTTCTCTGTCCTAGTCCTCTACCTGGTGGAGCAAATTGGCACAATGACCCCATCGGACTGGCATCAACATACACCATGACATGCGATTCAGTTGTTTCCTCCTGCACCAGCGTCTGGGGGCACCCCAAGTCTCATGAGCGTGCACCAGCAGCACTGCTCTTCTGTTTCAAAGCCCAGTCCTGAGACCCAAAAAGCCACGCCGACAAGAGAGAGCGAGCGCGCTAATTGGGTAGCCCTCCCTATCCCCCTAGGAAGATTCTTCCCTCTTCAAAAGCTTACGGACGGATTGCAAAGCCACTGCTGCAAATCAAAAGGAAGCAGCTCCTCGTTATCGACTTAAGAATTTCCCAGGTTTTCAACACAGAAGTTATTCTGCTACCGTTTGATCTCAAAGCCACCAGCAACGTCTTCAGGCGTCTGACAGAGCACAAGAGCCACGTCTCATTCCTTCCTCGCTTCAACAGCCGGATGAATTTCCACCTTCAACCCATTTGAAATCGCAATCATAAAAAAAAGGGGGGGGGAGAGAAGAACTGCCGAGAGAGGCGATTCGTAGACTCTGGTCCGCAGCAAAAACAGAAAGATATGCGGAATCAGCTCAGTGTGACCCCAAAGCTAACAGGAATAACCATGGGGGGCCACGGCTGCGCAATGACACTTTCAAACGCACCATCACCCTGCATTTGTGTGGAGGGGGGGCAGGATATAAGTAATGACATAAAGGCTTTGGAGGGGGATGTACTCAGTATGCAGGGTCAGCCTGGTTTTATGGACAGAGGGAGAATAAAAACTGACAGCTTAGACATGGACCCTGCTTGCCCCAAATGCCTACACCAGCCATTCACCATCAATTTAACAGTGCTAGGTAAATTCTCCACTTCTTGGGCAGCGAATGTTTGGATTCTGGCCTTGCTTGGAGGCAGTGGTGTAGCTAAGGTATCTGCTGCCCAGGGTCAAGGAAGATTTTGTACACCCCCCAAAAAAAATAATAATTCAAATTTAAATAAATAAGTAAGTTTTCTGGTTAATTGGCCATAACTTTTGATAGAAGTCTAACACTGTTTCATTGAATTCTGCGCTTAATTACCTTTCCAGTGATATATAAGATGGTGTTATTCGTATTTACCATACCAAGGTTTTCACAATTTTGGCCACTAGTGTCAAACTGAGCTTGTTGCCCCCCCTAAAAAACTTGTTGCTCAGTGCAACTGCCCCCCCGTACCTCTTTAGTTACGCCCACTGCTTGGAGGAGAGATCGCTGGCAGCTGGGCCTGCCCACCCATGAGGCATTTCAGGCAGGGGGAAATGTGCCCACTTCTGTCCACCTACTCATCTCTGCCAGTCCTAGTGGAGTGGAAGATGAGGATGGAGTGGAAGAGGAAGTGTGGAGGGGAGGAGAGGAGAGAGGTGGACTGGAATGTCTCCAATCTCTCTCCAGCCAGGTCAGCACATGTGCCAAACATATGACTGGCTTTACAGAAGTGGACAACATCCATCTTTTCCAAAGTCTGTTAAATCACGGTCTGATAAACAGATAGGTGTCATCTGGAATGTAAGCGTTTGACAGATTTCATCACCACCATGAATTCAGACAGATTTATCACAAAGGTGTGCACCCAAAAGACAGCAGACTGCGCTGCACATTGCAAACATTTGGAGTGGATTTCTTATGCGCTCTGAAGTATCGCAACATTTACCACTGCTGTGAAAGAGAATTCCAACTGCTGAAAACACTTCCCCCGTTCCTTTCAGAGAGCTGACAGCCAAGCTCCAGAAGGGATTCTGGCTACTAATACAAGCCAGTTCAGCCTGGCAGCACGGTATTTCAATTCAGCCTGGCAGCAAGGGGATTTCAAAAGCAAGCTCAGAAAAGAAAGCCAGCCCACCAACTCCTGATGCGTCATGACTCCTCCAAAACTCCTCCCAAAATGGTTATGTTTAACTGAGAAGATACAGGAGGACGGAGGGAGGGAGGGAGGGAGGGAGGGAGGGAGAAAGAGGATCCTCTCTGTTTCTAAATGAACTAGTATAGGTTCAAAGGGAAGATGAGCCATTCGAAGACACAGGTAGATTAGCCCTTATCTGGACATCTAAAATCCAGACTATTCTGAAATGTCTATTTTTGTCCAAAATAAAATTTCTGTAGCGTGAACACTAGAAGGTCTTGTGCTCATTCCCACGTAAGTTCTATTCTCTGCTCTGTGGTGTGTGCCATTGTTGGAAAGTGTCAAAGAGGTCAGCAGACACCCAAATGGGAAACAGTGAAAAGAGCAAGAGGAAGCATTTCTGTATTTATGTATTTATGTAATTATTCCAAAATCCAGACAAATCCAGACACCTTCCCATCCCAAGCAGTCTGGATAAGGGATGCTCAACCTGTCTAATCCCATGAACTGGTCCCATGAGCACCAATGCCAGCATGCCAAGGTATAAACGGTCACTTCCACCCATCTCCACCATGATGCTCGTCCTGCACACTCTGGATTGGAGAGGAAGTGCGGAGGGAAGGGGAGTGCTCCACTGCAGTAAGAGAGACGCACCTGCTCTTCCACTCCATTCCTCTTCCTTTTTCAATCCAGGAAGTGTGTTGGGAGGAGGAGGAGGAGCAGTGGTGGAAGCAGACGGCTGAGGCAGGCTGAGGCAGCCGTGCCCACAATAATCTGCTACCAAGGCACCACTTCAGCAGGCCTCATGGCATGGCTGGCTCTGTGTATGCTTGTATAATGTGAAGGGTGAAGGCAAAAGAACGCCTTCCATCCTTTCACTGGGAGGGAAGGAGGGACTCTCAACATTTCAAGCAAGAGAACGAAAGCAACCAAAAGGAAGTCAAGGGGCAAGGAGCGTCACTGATTGGGAGTAGCAAGGGGTAAGGAGGGCACAGTCTGGAAATGGAGAACGTCATTTCACAGCAGTTAAGACAGGCTCTTGTGCTTTCACTGCTGCAGAAATTGTGCCAGGTACGTACAGTATTTCGACTGAAGATATCCGTTGTCACAAAGACGACCAAAGATGCTAGATCATGACACGTCCTTCTGTTTTCAAAGCTGTATCATTCTGGATGCGATTGTGTTACAGCCCAGAAGGTCATTTGGTTCATTGAGACGCAATGGTCTTCTTGACAACATGTGTCACTTAGTATCAAAGAGCAATCAGAAGGCCCAATTCGGCACTGGCCTCCAATTTGCGAAGGGCTGCCAAGGTTCCCACCTAAGTATCAGAAGGAAAGGTTGGCGAGGAAGGCTTACACTTTCACTCCCCAAGTGCAGGAGGAAAGCAAACAGCAGCTCCCTGGGCTCTCAACCTCCCAAGCATTTTTTTTAAATTAAAAAAAAACCAAAACCCCTTTACACAAGGAACTGGCCAAGTTCCATCTGAGACAGCTTATCTTTTCGCTTGAGAAAAGCTGTAAGATGGGGGAAAAAATTAAATTAAGACACTGACCATGAAACAAGGAAAGTTCACTCTGCAGCGTAAGTCAATTGGATCAAACCCAACTGCAATGAAAAGAAGCTTTTCTCCCAAGAACATGTCAAATTCAGGAGAGATTTCATTAGAATCAGCCCAGGCATTGTGCTCAGCCTGCCAACGCAAACAGGTAGGTTTCTATTCGCAGGTAAGAGCCAAGTGAGGAGCAGGGGTGGGGTGGGGTGGGGGGAGAGATGCAGCTAAGTCAAAGTAACAACTCCACAATACAGAAAAAGGATAGCAGCATTTTCAGCATTACCGTTACCAGCATCTTGCCCCTTCATATTACCTGACATTCAGTGGTGTCATCTACTCTCCAGTAGACGGAACACTGGGCGGGACTTACACGTGATCGGCAGCCCGTCCACTCGCTTCCGCTTTCTTCCCACACGCCGCACGGCTTTCCCTGGCCTCGGAGGGGGCGCCTGCTCACCCAGGCACCCAGTGCGCCCCCCACCCATCCCCCCCCAGCGAGCAGGCACCCCCTCCGAGGCCAGGGGAAGCCGCGCGGCGAGCGGGAAGAAAGCGGAAGTGAGTGGACGGGCTGCCGATCACGCGTAAGTCCCGCCCAGCGTTCCGTCTACTGGAGAGTAGATGACACCACTGCTGACATTCCTGAGGGGGTTGTGAAGACAGGGGGGCAAAGAGAGGCCAACACACCCTACACCAATCTGCCTTTGCAGGCGGCCCCTTCAGTTGACCTCAGGAATGGGTAAGCCCTGGGAGTACAGCCCAGCTGCCCTGGAGCAAGTCAATCACCGAGGACACCTTTGCCCCAACCAAGCTGGCCTAATCAACCACCACTGGCACCGACTCCTTGACGGTCCTAGCAGTCTCCCTCCATCTCCAACTACATCTAATGCAGGTATAATCACAGAGCGCTTGCAAATGCAAGGAATCAACATTGGTATTCTTGCCAGCAGGTCGGAAAACATTCTTTTAGAGATACTGGGGTTAAAACACGCTCCTGACATTTATAATATTCAGTGTGAGGGGGGGGAAGTTTTGAATCTTGCTGAAAAGAATAATTGCTCCCACAGGGACCAATCCGCAGGTCACAGGTTGGGGCAGGTTTTTTTTTTCTTCCCCTTCCCCCTTGCACTCGACTGCAACAGTGCCTTGAAGGAGATTTTTCCAGTAAAACCTGAACTTTAGCTCCAAGCAGGAGGGCCAACTTTGATTATGCTACAAGCTTACGGAAAGTGCCATTCCAAGAGCACAGAACAGAAGTCCCTAAGAGCAAGAGAGAAGTTTTATGAGTCAGAAAAACAACAACCCCCAAACACAGGAAAAATAAATGGCACTGAAACTTAACCATTTTAATAGGGCAGGTTAATTGCATTTCTGGAGCAATGTCACAAGGCACAGATGCGGCGGGGGGGGTGTTGTTGTCCCTGAGGAATAATTCACAGTGCCATCCAACTGCCCCTCCTTGGGCCAATGCAAGCCCAAGGAGCTCCCTGCAAGCCCAACATGACCTAAAGCTCCCTGCGAGCATCAGCCCAGCACCTCCTGTGGATCGGCAGATACGTCCGTCCCGCACCATCCGGGTTCAGCCAGTGGGGGCCATTTCTGAGAGGAGAGGAGGGAGGGCTAAGGGGGTGGAGGGAGGGCATTCCCGCAGGTGGGGTGGCCTGGGGAGGGAGGAGGAGCCACGGGCCACGGCAGGGCGCTTGGACTTGTGCCTGCTAAACAGCAGGTGCAGATCCAAGAAAGCTTATCGGGGGCTGATCCTGGGGCAAGGGGAAATAGTCTCCTTGCCCCACGGTGAGCTGCAACTGCCTCCTACCTTGCATTAGGATGCAGCAGGGGCCTGCTGTCCTGCCTGCTCCTGCGCAAGTTAGGACTGCTCCCCAATTACCTTGAATGTCATGAGTTACACTTACCTGGAAATGCAGAATTTGAAACATGCCCTGTACAATTGCCATGCGCAGGCACCTTAAGCGATGCAGCCGTGACTGCCGTTCTCAGTACTCCAAAGCCATGCACAGCCTCCAGGCTCTCCCCTCCTCCCACCCCACCTGGAGGATTGGGCAAAGCCAACATGTACAAATCCTACACACATTAATATCCGCTGGCACGGAGATGTGGCAGTTTAATGGCTGCATCAAAACAGACCTCCATTTTATTCCAAGATGAAACGCTCTTTGGGGGAAGGAGTCAAGAGTGCCAACAAGGAGCTTAGGTTCAAACTGTGACCATCTCCTAGCTCGTCCTTGGTGCAGACCTGCAGCCACACACAGTATGAACAGGGAGGGGTCATTTGTAAAGTTTCACCTTGCATACACTTTACACAGTAGGCAAATGAGGACTACAAGAAACTCTCTCTAGCACTGACAGTTTCCTGCTTACAGATACAGGTGAGGGAGACTCCACCACCTCCTTCGGTAATCTGTTCCACTGCCAAACCATCCATACTGTCAAGAAATTCTTAAAAAAAATAAAATGGGGCAGGAACATTCAGACCACGTGCTATACTCTACCCACCTCATTCTGCCTCCTGTGGAGACCCAGACCAAGATGGCCGCCATCAGCAGATCTTGACATAGAACATTCTGTACATTAACATTACATTGTGTGAAGAGGTAGAGCTTGTGTAGCATATTAGTTAAGGATTAATTGGACTGCAAAACAGGAATTCCCTGGTTCAGATTTGGCCTCTGCACGAACTCATGCATGGGCCTTACACAAGCCACTCTGTGGCAGCCTCAGTCTTCCCCAGCTGCAGTATGGGCACAATGATCACCTTACAGGTCTATTGCAAGGACTGCATCAAGATAATGGGCATTAAGTGCTTTGCACTCTAAGAAGTCACTATACAAAAACGTCAAGTATTCTTAAGTACGACAGTCAGTCCCATCAAGTGAAATATACTTCCAAGCATGTTTGAGAGAAAAATTCCTCTCCATCTCACCTTGCCACACATATGGGCTATAGTAGCAATCCTTTCTAATTGGACCAAATGGTACACACCCCTGTACTTGGTTAAAGGCAAGGGCAGCATAAGTGATATGGACATCTGTCATTCAAAACCATATTTAAACAGACCACGTTTGGCTCAGAGGCCCTGGACGCATGAAAATACAGAGGCTGCTGGTGAAGGGTCAAAGCCTTCACTGCACCAGGATACTTCATGCCGAGAAGGGGAAGGGCTAGCATGCAAGCCTGCCTTCAGCTTCCTCTGCTTCGTTCCAAGACAGACCTGAATTTAAAGGCAGCATCTTCTGACAGCTTATTATTAATAGGCAGAATTAATATTCTAGACATTCCGCTCTGAAGTTGTCGACATTTGCGGCCACAGAGCTCAATTATGCGGCATTTGTGGTTGCAGGAGGAAGAGGGTTGACGTGTGAAAACTGTTCAATTCCTCAATCCCCCGGACAGTAGAGCCAGTGTCAACACAGGGCTGTCTGGGGCACATCTTGGCTTTCCCTTCTCCATACGGAGGCAGTGCCAGAGCCTTTACTCACTGCAAAGAAGGCTCATGTTAGCAAACTTCACTCCTTGTTAGAAAAGACAGATTAGACCTCTACGATGATCCTGACAGGTCCACACCAATAAGAGGAAATTCAACAGAGTCCAACATGGAAAGTCCAACATACAGGTACAACAAAACCAGAGGCACATGCTCAGGATAGGGAAGGCCTGACTTGGCACATATGAAAAGGACTTAGGTGGCTTCATGGACAATAAGTTGAACATGAGACAGAAGTGTGATAAACGAAAAAGCTAAGGCGGTGTTAGGTTGAATTAATAGAGGCAGAAAGTCCAGACCGTGAGACGTTCCACTCTATTCTGCACTCGTCAGACCTTACTAGGAATACCGTGAGCACAATCCTAACCCACTTCCCAGCACAGCTGTGCCAATGGGGTGTGTTCTGCATTCTGCCCTGCAGCAAGTCACAGAGGCCTCTTCAAGGTAAGGGAATGTTTGTTCCCTCTTGTCGGAGCTGCATTGCCCTTACCCCAGGGCACTGAAAGTTGGTTGGGATTGCACCTACAGTCTAGTGCTGGGCACCATGTTGAAAGGAGAATACTGATAAGCTGGAGCAGGCTCCAAAGGGGAGGGTCACTCGCACGTTGCACTGAGGAGCCGTGCAAACCTTAGTGCTGTGCCCCCCTCTAGTTACACTACTGCTCTGGAGGGTGGGGCAGAACCAACTTGCTGAAACTACAGGGGAGCAGATTTAGGCTAGATAAGAAGAATTTATTCACTGTAAGAGCTGTTTGGCACTGGAATGTTTGGCACTGGCACTGTTTGGCAGCTGGAAAAGATGCAGAAGAGAGCGACAAAAATGATTGCGGGGCTGGGGCACCTCCCTTATGAAGAAAGACTGCAGCGTTTGGGGCTCTTCAGCCTAGAAAAAAGGTGCCTGAGGGGGGGAAATGATTGAGACATACAAAATTATGCACAGAAGGGATAGCATCGATAGAGGGATGTTCTTTTCCCTCTCTCAAAACACCAGAACCAGGGGGCATTCGCTAAAACTGAGGGTTGGGAGAGTTAAAACAGATAAAAACTTTTTTACCCAGCGGGTGGTAAGTCTGTGGAGCTCTTTGCCACAGGAGGTGGTGATGGCATCTGGTCTAGATGCCTTTAAGAGGGGATTGGACAGATTTCTGGAAGAAAAGTCCATCGTGGGCTATAGGCCATGATGGATTGTGCAAGCTCCTTACATTAGTAGTAGGCTACTTCAGAGTACTGGGTGCAAGGGAGTGGCAACAAGATGCAAGCGTCTTGTGTCTCGTGCCTCCCTGGGGCACCTGGTGGGGCCGCTGTGAGATACAGGAAGCTGGACTAGATGGGCCCTTGGCCTGATCCAGCAGGGCTCTTCTTAAGTTCTTATGTAATGGCCTGCTTCATGCAGGTGTGGGCTCTCCCTTGTTGAAGCTTTTCAAGCAGAAGTTGGACAGCCACCTTCCAGGGACGCTTTGGCAGTTGTGTGCACTGAGCAAAGGATTTGAACAGATTGCCTCCAAGGTCCCTGCCATTTCTGACGTTTTCGGGTACTATTTCAAGGACTCTTTCTGTGGCTCTATTGCATCACCAGTCCCATGCAAGACTCAAATCACCACGCAAGCCTTAAATTTTAAGGAGAGCAGTCTTAATCCAATTTACATAAAAGAAACTGTTCTTCCTGGTGAGCCAGAATGAAAACAAGACCCTAGACCCATAACTAGAAGAAGAATGCTACAGGAGGCAACGATGAGAACGCTAGCAGAAAATTATCTGCTGTCTGTCAAAAACCCCACCTTTATGGAGACAACAGTTGCACTGTCCCTGTACATGAAACTAAAAGTCTTGTACCTCTGAGTTTCACGGTAGCACACAAGGAGGGGAATGATCTGCTTCTCACTCCAGCAAGCAAGAAGAAGATCATCTTGGCTTGCAGTGGTGGCAAGTTGGAGAGAGCTGGTGGCAGATTTGGGGTGAAAAGCACCCTAAATTGTCCGTCCTCTTAGACCCTCACCATCTGCGGCAGCTGCAAGCCACATCATGTGGCCGTACCATTGAGTTTGTTGCAATGACTTTGTTTTGCAATGCTCCATATTAGTGTCAAGTCTTGTTGTTCCTGTGCTGAGCATTTTCCTGCTTCCCAGCCTCATCAGCTGGTGAGTAAACACCCATCTCCCAATACCTGAGCTAGATATTAAGGAGTTTGGGGGCAGACTAACTCAGCAAGACACTCTGGCCACAGCCTGGTCGTTCTTAGAACATTCTGTTCTGGCCTCGTAAGGACCAAATGACAAACAGATCAACTGAGCAGCCAGTCCCCATTTTGCTTTCAGCTGCTTGAATGGAAAGCCTGTCCAGACAACCTTTTGAATCACAGTGGAGAAAGAGGAAGGGCTCGGTTGTCATTTAAGAACCACGGCCCCAGTTCACGCTCTGGTTTCCCCCAGGGTTGTCAGTATGAAATGCAATTCCATATGCAACATGCATCGTCTCTGTGAAGGTCAGGAGACAATGCAGCATCTGTGAGGGTGTCAGGAATTCTTGTTAGGAGAATTTACATGTGGTTCAATATTACACAAAGCTAGGAATTCATGCCTCCCTCCTCCTGAACAGAAGAAGGTGAATTCTAATTTTGAAAGGGATTTGAAAGCATTGCAAGCCTATCCTGAAGATGACATTTTGCCCTCTAACCTCAAAATCAAGACAGCCAAAGAACTGCAACCAGGATGTTTCAATAGCAGGCTCTGCTGCAAAAGGGAAGAGAGACACAAATCCAGGAGTACTGGTTAAACTGGGGGTGGGGGACTGCTCCAGCTGCTCAGGCTTTGGACATCTGCAATCTCTATTTTCTTTTTGGGCCCTTGATAAAAAGAGAGGGGGATTATAAAAAAAAAAAAAAGGTGTGAGCCATAATCCGTAAGAGCTCCACAGATACAGAAATTTAACACCGACAGATATGACAGGGACTCATCCGATAGTCTTAAGCCCTGCTACAGAAATCCAGGATGACAGTGAGCAGAATACAGAATAAAAGAAGTGAAATTTGGCCTCTCCAGCTGAGAAGCTGCAGCAGAAGCTGTTTGCGTGGGGGGGGGGACGGGGGGGACGGGGGGGGGGGAAGACTGCAATCAATATCAAAAGCCAGGAAAGGAAAGTGTGAGCCAGGGTTCTGCATTAGCATCATTGTCACTTAAATAAGTCACTAAGACTTTGCAACTTCTGATTTCCTTTATCCTGCTTATGCCATCGATTTTTAAGGAGACTTGGACCAGTCTGGGACCAGATTAAAGCCAAAGAAGGGATGGGATGGAGCTTATAGGAACCTCTGGGATAGGGGAGGCAAAAGAAGCAAGAAATGCATAAAAAAAGACTAAGAGCACAATCCTAACAAGGAGTTAGGCCAGTTAGGCCAGCCAAGTTTGGCCGGCGCAAGGAACACCGTAAAGCGCATTTGGACCACTCTCTGAGTCAGGGAGGACGGCGCACGTCTGTGTGCCGGCCTCTCTGACTACCGAGAGTGGTCCAGACATACTTTACGGTGCCCCTTGTGCTGGCCAAACTTTGCTGGCCTAACCTGTGCAGACCTAATTCCAGGTTAGGATTCTGCCCTAAGACTGCAATCCTATACACACTTACTAGAGAGCTAATCCAACTGGACTGAGTATACAACTATAAGACTCTGCTATCATCTTTGGAAACAGCCTGGGAAGTGGAATATCAAGCACATACTTTCAAGAGTGAAGAAAGCTCTCTGCACTTCCTTTCTTTTCCCAGGGAGGAAGGGGGGCTGGCCTATTTTCACACCCCCAGGAAGGTGTCAGACCAGGCAGCAGGAAGGAAACTAAGAAATGAGTGCAGGCCTTGGAAGTTATATCAAGGTTATGGCTTATTGCTGGGGTAAGGATGGACCCCTTGCAGTAGCATTTCCCAAGGCTCAAACTGCCCCTCAGAGGGGCCTGGAGACACCTGATTGGTGGTCACTTGGAATAGCACTCCTAATCACCAATGGATGATAGTTTTGACTCAGAGGACAAGCAAAAGCAGAAGAGAATTTACACGGGTCCAGCAGGTTTCTCTGTAGCAGAAAATCTGCTCTGCCTGAACTAAATACGGCATAGCTGGAGGTGGTCACAGTGCCTAGGCAAGGAAGCTCCAAAACAAACACTCAGGCGTGATTACGATCTGGGAGGTCAGACAGGAGGAGGAGGAGGAAAGGGGCCCCAAATCTGCACAGGTATCTCCAACTTCAGAGAGTGCCAACTGGAAGCAACACTTGTCCTTCTGTGAAACGTACCTGTCCTAACTTTCCCAGAACTGCTGCTGCAACCAAGATCAATAGACTGGACTCCCTCTAGGTGAATGGAGTGGACTTTTTCCCACGATGAAGGACCTACCAGTAATGGGGCTCTCTCTTTCACCAGAGCCAAGTGACAGCCCTTGGGCCACCTATTCAAACGTCACAGTGGCTTCAGCCCTGGAAGCGTACAGTATCGGTCCTGGCAGTGCTGATCCTCTGTTTGGCAGGCAGGAGAAAGAATACCAAGAATTTCAAAAGAACAAAATGCACACCCAGCAATCAGTGGCACAGATCCTGAGCAGCCTGGTCTTATATCCCATTAGCGCTTTCGCAGACCACATGCCTGTCCCCTAAAAGTCAAACAAACCTGGTATTAAAGCTGAATAAAACCAGGCAATAAAAAGCAGGCGAACTGAATGTACACACAGTTAAGGCTTACAATATCCCTCCACTCTACTGTGTCATCGATTCAGCATTATTTACGACAACTTAATAGCATGGCCTATTTTCAATGCCTTCCCAAGCATAGTCTTCACATACTGGAAGGAAGAAGGATATTACCTGGATGGATTCAAGGTGTGACATTGCGGCATGGCGCTGGAGCCCACCTGGACTGGAGAATCACCCACCCACCATTTCTCCCAACTGGGATTGCTCAGGTCCCTTTTACAAAACACTGAACGGCCCTCTGAATGGCCCACTGGCCACTTCCTTCTCCACATCTGTCCCGTCATCAAGTTATAAGACATGGGCTGTTGTATGTTGAACAGGGGCAGAGCTGCCTCTTGAGTAGGGCAACTGGGGAGGCTGTCTCGGGCCCCACACTTTCATGACCATAAAAGAGCCTCCTCATACTGGTTGAGTTGCCCCAGGGCAGCACTCTTTGAAATATACCACTTTGAAAGAGGGGGTTCCTGCTATTATACATTGCTCCACATTTAGATCCTCAACTTTTTGAGGAATGAGAAGTGAAAATCTCGGCCCTTTCCTGGGAGGAGCTCTGCCTGCAGGTCATCTTTTTTCCTTGAAGCAAGGGCTGGAAACCTTCCACACAAAGGGGCTGGATGTTTGGCGACGATGTCGTCATGTCATCGCTGACCTTCTGGGTTGCCAAGCTACACACAACCCCATCTGAGAGCTCGGCAACCCAGAAGGCAAAGCCTCCCTCCCAATTTGCCAAGCGCCTAACAGAGCTCAGTGACGCAGGGACTACGTGACCCTGGTTCTGCGATGCCCTGTCTAGCATGCCTCGAATTGGGCAGGAGGCTTTTCCACCCGAGCTCAGCTCCATGCAGGCCAGATGATTGTGTGGCAGGCTGGATCTGGTCCATGGGCTGTAGGTTTCCAACATCTGACTTAAAGGGACACCAGGGCAATAAAGGGCAATGATGCTGTTGTCATTAGTTAGAACAGGGAAGTGATCCCCACCAGCCCTGGCCTGTCTCACGTACCCCTCTCCCTTGTTGCCCAGCGCCACTGGCTCTGCCACTAAAGGGTCTCCCCCAATGATGGGTGGGGGGGGGAGCTTGGACAAGAAACAGAGCCCTTGATGGGTTATGCAATCACAGGGGTGGAGAGTTATGCAGACCCAAAGCAGTCCCACCCCAATAGTTCACTCTTTTTACTCTCTCCCGTATTTGTGAATGAATCCCAGTCACCCTAATGCCTTGCAAAGCATTGCACAGGTAGACCACTGTGGCAAAGGCAACAGGTTCCCTCTACCGCCAAATGTAGCCCTCACCATCCCTGACCAGGGCCCTGCACACACAGGCCGCGTTTATTTCAGAGACAGCCACATGGCAGAAGGCAACTTCCTGTGTCTGCCCTTTGCTCCATCAAGCTCAGAACTTCCAGCCCAGACTGGCAGTGGCTGCCGAGGATTCCAAAGAGGGGACTTTCCTGAAACGCTGAACCTGCCGGAAAGCAGATGCTCCACCACTGAGTGACGGCCTCATCCCTGCAAATTATATCCATCTTGCAAACCATTTCCCAAGGCAACTCACCACCAAATTAAGACACACGCAAATACAGTAGTAAACACATACCAATAAAAAGAGAACAAGAGAAAACAAGAGAGAGCAAAAATCAGCAGCGGCAATAAAACTAGCGAAGGCAATTAAAAGCCTGGTTAGACAAGAAAGCTTTTACTGCCACCTTAACAAAGCAGCCAAAACCAGGAGCCTGATGGATCTCCTTAGAGAGAGAATTCCAGAATTGCAGTGCCACTACAGAAAAAAATACCCTGCCCCTGCCAAACAAATAGGAGACGTTCAGTGCAACTCAGAATACTGGGTACGCAGCTTTTGACATCATAGGGAGATTCTCTCCTCAGGGGTAGTGTTTGCCTTTCCAGACAGAGGCTGTACCCTGGGGCCGGTCTTGCCAATGCAATGCAATTCTGCAATGCAAAAATCTATATATATATATTTTTTTTTTAAAAAAGCCATGAAAAGTTATCAGGATACTGGAGGGACCACGATGGAAAAACATTCACTGCCTAGATAAGCTTTTCTCAAACTGTGTTCCATATGGCCCAGGGACTCTAAAAGCACATTGCAGTAAGTCCTGTCCCATTGAGTGATTTTGTCCCCTGGAACGGCTAAGAGCTTGTAGTAGCTCCTGCAGAGCTCAATGTGGTGATGAAGCTCCAAGCAGCTAAGCAGGAACATCCTCCTCACATCAAGGAGGCCTACTTGTAAATAGGAATTTTGGGGTGCAGATCCAGGCTTCAGATTCCAGGCAAGATTCTGTGTAGACGTACTTGGGAGAAAGGTCCGTTGAAATAAGTTTCAGTGTTTGTTCACCACCCATTTTGAGATAAAACAAAATAGTTTGTTGACTTTAAGCAACACACACACACACACACACACACACACACACACACACACACACACTAGCAGTTAACTTGGAAGGAGCTAGACAAAATGTTTGAGCGCAATCCTATCCCCCCGTTGCACAGGTGCTACGCTCTTGCGCCAGCCGAGCGCTGTCACAAATGTGCCGTCAAGCGCATCCGTGTTGGTGGTACGGCGTTGGACTGGCGCAAGCAGCAGCGCCAACGCATGGGTGCCGCTGCAACCACCAGCAGCGCCAGCCTTGTGCCGGTCGAACATCGGCGGCACGCGGTCGGCGCTGGGCCTCGCTGAGGGCGTTGCAGAGGCCTGCCAGGGGGCGTAACTAGGCGGCACCGTGGGCTGTGACACAGGATGGCCATAGGGACAAATCCTAGACCCCGTCCCCAGCCTTGGCAGCCCCAGTTTGGGCCACTCCTGTGCACGTGCGCCTGCGCCTGAAAAGTAGCAGGCGCAGATCTGAGCAGCCCCATTGGGATGATTGGGGCTTATGTGGGTGTAAGTGAAAAACCTCCCCTTGGCCTGCACTTCACTGCTGCTGCCTCCTAATGGGCTTTGGGATACAGCCCTGTTATGTCGGCCTTACTTAGGATTGGGCTGTGAAGCTTGTAACTGAAGAAACACTGAATACGTAACCCTGGCCCCACTTTAGGCTGAACCTCCCAGGGATCCGAGGGGGTGGAGCTGGAATTAAACGCTACCCACGCCTGCTCTGGATGCTCTGACTAGGTTCCATACTCTCTCCTCCCACTATTTAAAAAATCAAGGCAACTCCAAACAAAATGCTGAGGTTGGTGCTGTGCCACTCCAGGCAAGCGCTGGTACTCTGGGGCTGTCCGGGATTCTACGCATGGGATTCTACACATGTCCCTGACACTCCTTTTAGGAGTGAAAAAAGCTACAATTACCAAAATATTTGAGAACAAGTGCCCTAGCTCATATCTTCTTCTTGCTAGAATTTTCCTGAGCAAGAAAAAAAAGGTTAAACCTCTATTTTGATTATTTGTACCAGAAATACCGACCTCTTTTCGTGTTTCTTTGCTTTGCTAATCTTTGGAGCCCACAGCTGTTTGCAGTGTCATTGGATTCCCACAGGAGGGAACGCCTCTTTCTAATACTATGCCTGCCACAACATATGCACATGCATGCAACATATAAACATATACTTTTGCTTGCGAAAATATTGCTGCTTTTGCATGCAAAATGTATGTGGGTTTAATTGATCACATGAGCTTTTACCAACCCAATGAAGATTCCCTTAACTAGGCAATCTCATGATTTTGTGTCCATCCCCACACAGCATGAGTGCAACACTGTGAATTCAGGCTTGGTCCACGCTATGCTAAACAAGTGCCTTCAAGAGGGCAGGCGATGTTGAAAAGGGCAGGACTGCAAGGGAACTGAACTAGAACTTTCATTATGGAAAATGACGCAGCGAACAGGAATCAGAATACATAAACAAGTCCAGCAATATTTCCTCCAGCTGCAGCAGAGATCCAACAGCACACTCCAGGACATTTTATGGCACCCATAAATTCTCATGTGCAGAACAGGCATAACCATGATATTTGCACCCATAAAAAGCTGCTTTATTGGATGCCATCAAGCAATAATAATGGCTATTAGGTATAGTTTCTGTAAATTACATAAGAGTCTGAAAAGAGAATTATACTGCTTTAAACCATACCTAAAAGTAATCAAGCCCCATCGCATAACACGAATGAAATGCCTTTGGTATAATAAAATAATATGTCCAACACAGCCTCAAAATGAGCTCATGTAATTGCCATTAAATCCAGTGTCATTGGGCTTCATCGGTTGTGTTTCCTGTTAACAGAAGAACACTTTTCCAAAGATGTCAGAAAGACGCTTACCTCTCCAGTTCATACTCCTTCATGCCTGCTTTCACAGCCTTCATCACCTGTTGACACAAAAATAAGAGGCACCCTAAAAAATTAGGAAATAATTTGTGACTAGCCCCCAGGAGCCTCCAAAAATGGTCCACATGGCAATGTTTCATGTCCACTTGGGGGAATCAAGGCACATTGGATAGAAAAAATACATAAAATCACTGCCCACTGGACACATTCACAGGTTCACACACTTGCGAGACCAGGCATGGTAATAGCGAGCAAGGCCATAAACCTTGCACCTCCTTAATTGGGGAATCAGTTATAAACCTTGCACCTCCTTCTTCCCAGAAACCTCAAGTGCAAACTGAGATCCTATCTAGCACTTAAAGGTAAAGGTTTCCCCACGACCGAATGGTCTAGTCATGACCGACTGTAGGGGGCGGTGCTCATCTCCGTTTCAAAGCCTGTAGAGCCGGCATTTTGTCCGAGGACCAGCTTCCGTGGTCATGTGGCCGGCATGACTATACGCCGTAGCGCACGGAACGCCGTGACCTTCCCACCGAAGTGGTGCCTATTTATCTAGTTGCATTTAGGTGCTTTCGAACTGCTAGGTTGGCAGGAACTGGGACAAGCCACGGGCGCTCACTCCGTCATGCAGTCTTGAACTCCCAACCTTCCAGTTGGAAAGCCCAGCAACAGCGAATTAACCCGCTGCGCCACCATGTCCCTATCTAGCACTCAGTGAGGCTTATATACTTCACTCCTCTTGTACTCAATCCTCAGGACCATTTTTGCAGACTTGGAGGAATCTGACATGTACGGCCTCCACTTCTTTTTGCTTGAACATCCAAGCAAAAGACCTATAGAAAACTTGCTTCAGATTCTGCATTTATTTTTCCTGGTCCCAATAAATGTGGCTGCTTGAATCCACCACCACCCCGCAGCTCCCTACAATTTTTTTAAAAATTTGTACACATTGGTTTGGTTCCAAAGAACTGCACAGTTCCACACACCAAAGACCTTCAGATTGGCTTCCTTTGGACAGCCGCACTCCATGCTGCACGGCAAATGTTTTCTGAAACTGAAGGAGAAATTGTAACCTACTTTCCAGCACGAAAGTAAGGGCAACGTAACCTTGAGGTAAGAGAACAAACATTCCCTCACCATGAGGAGACCTCTGTGACTGCCCCTCAATTGCAAGATGCAGAGCATGCCCTATTGGCACAGCTATGTCAGTGCTGGAAAATTGGTTAGGGTTGCGCCCTGATTGACTTCTCCAAATTAGACTGGAAGAGACCCTGTGAAAGACCCTGGAAAGTGTCTGCTAAACCAGACTGGTCCATCTAGCTAAAAACTGACAGCAGGGGCAGTTCCACATATGTTTGGTTTCCTTGGAATGTGTTCCTTTTGGTTTCACGGAATGTGTGAATGGAAAACTATCGCTTTGGAGGAGAAATAATAGGGTGCAGGCATCCAGAGGCATTTTCTTGGAATTAAGGCGAGAACTGCCCACACTGGGCAAATTTGCATGGGGCCAAGTAAACTGACTGCTCTAAAGAGAATCTTCTCCAATCCCAGCCTCGTGGCTGATGTCATTTTGCTCCCTACCTATCTACAGCAGTTCAAGGGCAATGCAAGGTACATTACAGGGTTCTATTAAGGAAGGACATTATCTTCCCTAATTCTATCCAGCTCTTCCATTACTTCATTACTAAGCAATTCAGGTAGCTAGGAACATTTTCCGAAAACTACTGTTACACAAAGAGCAAAAAAATTATCATCTGTAAAAGATCCATTACCTCTTTATGAGCTTCACTGGAAATTTTATTGGTGTAGCGGAGGACTTCCAACTCCATGTCCGTCTTAATCACACGGCTTCAAAAGGAGCAGAGGAAAAGGAAAATCCGGTTAGTCATTCTCCCTACAGCTCGGCAATGATGAAGTCGGGAGCACAAAGAGGACCCAGGTAACTTAATTGGCAAACCAAGAGCAGGCCAGGCACGTTTCCACAGTAAGAGGCTATTATGAGATTGCAGCAAATAAAGGACAGGAGGAAATGAAAATTTTGGCCGGCATTAGTTCTACTCAAGGAGGATGAGCTGAAAACTATTTGCAAGGCCAATATAGCTGGCGTTTGGCTAAACACACTCAAAATGGAGACAGGACAGAGCTTGTGACATATACAGGGTGGTGACCTTCAGGGTCGGATTCTGAACAGCAGTTGCAAGGGGGAGGGGAATAGGCCTCAGCTCCTGCTGGGCCACTGTGGGGAAACAGGATGCTGGACTAGATGGGTCTGGGGCCAGATTCAGCGAAGATCCTCAGGGCGCAGTCCTAACCTGCAGTTAGGCTGGCTCAGTTAAGCCAGCAAAGGTTGGCCAGCACAAGGGCCACTGTAAAGCGTGTTTGGACCACTCTCAGAGTCAGGGAGGATGGCGCACGTCTGTGTGCATGTCTGCATGTCTGTGTGCTGGCCTCTAAGAGTGGACCAAACATACTTTACGGTGGCCCTTGTGCCGGCCAAACTTTGCTGGCCTAACTGTGCCGGCCTAACTCCAGGTTAAAACTGTGCTCTCACTGTCTTCCGAGGAAGCTTAAGAGAGCCGTAGTAAGAGCAAATACAAATATGCTCCACACATTTCACCCTTTGGAAGGCTTAGTTCTGCCAGGAATAGTTTTTAATGTTGCAAAGCTCCTAAAGGAAGCTCCATGTGCCCTGCCTCTAGATGCCTAGCTACACAATCACAATGTCAAAAGAGCGAATTGGTCTGAAGAGCAACAAAGGTGGTGATCCCATTGTGTGGGAGCGAGTACACTGTCCAAGGGCACCAGGTCCATTAGGCTGTACAGCCTGGGTTGCTCTAATCTGTATCCAGGTGCATTTACGATTGACAAGCAGTTCCTTAAACAGTGTTGATCGGCTGCTCCTTCCCCTTGGGCTAGGCCTAGAATAGCGATGTTCTCTCTTTGGTTGAGTCAGCTATGAATGCAACCATCTGCCTTCCCGCCCCCATTTCCCCATTTCCCACATCAGGCATTTCTAAAGTGGCACAAGGTGCTCCAGCAGGGTTGCTTCTTGCCATTTCTTGACAGGGCTGGAAGTCCAACCGCAGTAATCGAATATGAATGAACTCTTGCCGAAAGCTAGCAGCTCCTCTGGGTTACACCACAGCAAAAAGCTTCATGAAGGCGGCAGGCAGAGAGGAAAAAAATAGATCCCAACACATTGTTTTGGCTTAGAGCTGTATTAAATTTATGAAACTCTAGATGAAGAGTGTAATGGAAATCTGAAACTGCATGTCTCTCGATGAGAGCCGGTGCAGCTGAAGAGACTGAGATCAGAATCAGGAAGCCCTCAGGTTAAATCGCACCCCCACCACAAACTCAACTTTTCACTGGCAAGAGGGAGACGGCTTAGTAAAATGGGACCCTCTCCACTCTGCTCTGTCCTGAAAGTTCCCTCACTGCTTATTTTTAATTACATGTTAACACTTTATTATGTGAATGGTTTCAACTACAGGTGTCCTCCAGTATCCATGGATCCAGTAGCTGCGAACCACTAATCCCCATCTTGTGCCTCCCATGCCTATTGCCTTTGTTTGTTCATTGCACAAAACGACTCCTTCTTTAGCCCAACAAGTAGTTAAACAGCCTCTTGCAATTACTATTACTATGTCTTGCTTTATCAGACAATGAAGGAGGCAGCTAGGAGGGAGAGGGAACATTAACTTGAAGCTTCCTGTTAACATTCACCTTCTAGTAGAAGGGAGAAAAACAGGATATAAGCAGTGATGTCATGCAGGGGGAACGCGGGGGAACTCAGTTCCACTAGTTAAAATTAGGGCTGACTCTGCCCACTTCACTCTCCCTCCTCCCCCCTCCCAATTCCTCTGCAAAGAGCTTTTCTTCTTGGTTGGCTGGCATTCAGAGGGTTAAAGGGAGCGACTCCGGATTCCTAGGGGGGCGAAGGCAGTGATGTCATTCAGGGGGAACGGACCAGAACGGGCGTTCCTGATCCTAACGGGCTCTGTGGCTGGTTCCGGGTTCCCGACAAGTGCCAATCAAAAGTGAGTTCCTGTTCCTAAATCATTTGAATGACACCACTGGATATAAGCATTCTAAAGGAAAAAGAGGACCAGCCTAAAGGATTGTTGTTAAGAGTTATGACAAGAAAGAGGTCCTCAATTGAGAGGATGCACGAGCTCACAATACAACCCACTTGCACTGTCTTAATGGTGGTTGATACTCAGGGTTGGTCTGTATAGGAAGCCAGCTATGCACGGGTGTTTGTATGACCTAGAGAAGACACGCTTATCCATCACTCTCTCCAATTCCACAGAGCATAAAGAGAAGACGGAAGAGAGGCAGGCTGGCACACCGCTGGGCAAGGGGGAGGTTGCATGCTGTAAGCTACTTCAGCTGCCGGGAAGTCTTGGTCTACACTGGGCCAGCACAGACCTCTAGTCATCCATCCATCCATCTCCATCTCTCCAATGCTCAGACCTATTGCAACACTTTTCAAAAGCGTCGGCAGACCTTGTTTTTCTCCTTCCCATGTTGATCCGGTAGCAATTACAAAAGCCAATGCTCCAGCTGAGAAAGAGGTTTTCCTGCCTGCCTGCCTGCCTGCCTGCCTCCAGAGCTGATTTTCAGATAAATGGTGAGATTTCAACTGGGATACCATTTACCCTCCTCGATTATATTCCTACTTTTGACAAAATGATTTAGAGAGGGAGAGGGAGTCATTAGTGTAGTCACTTGCAGGCACAATGGGGGTAGTCTGGGAGCCACTGAGGGATAACCTGACCCTGACGGAGGCTGGGAAGCAAGCTAGCCAAGAGCTTTTGGAACCTCTCGGAAAACAGCTAGGGGGGCACAAGGTGCATAGGCAAGAGTGCTAAGTTTCACAGAGCTACCCTTTACAGCAGCAAATGATGATCCATGATACGTGCAATATGCTCTTCCCATTGCTCGGAAACAGCTTGCCTTTCCGGCAGCGTCTCTTGCTGGCCAGGGCAGAAAATCGCATTCCATTTTTCATTTTCAAATCTTTTTTTTTTGATAGCAATAATCACATGGTGCCAAGGGGGTTATGAGCACCATCCAACTCTGCACAGGCCGACTGACACAACAGATTGCCCTCCCCATCAGAAAAGCCTTCCTGGGTCAGGATAAATACCCATCTACTGCTACATCTACCCATCTACTCCTGCATCCTGCCAGATGCTTCTGGGAAGCCAATATCCAGGGGATGAAGGCAAAGAGGTCTCACTGTCGGCATTCAGAGGGATATCGCTTCTGAACTTTAGGCTGCAATTCTAGACACACTGAACACAATTCTAAGGCCAACTGAACACAAGAGGACCTCCTTCTGGGTAGACATGCCTAGGACTGCCCTTGTGAGTCAGCTAATAATAATACTAAAGGAGGTGGCTGGGCACAGGGCTTCCATGCAGAAAGGCCCTGGTACTGCCAATTGCAGAGTATCCAGGGAGGGAAGGGGCCTTTAATCCTTTGCTTCCACTGCAGCCCTTATCTGGCCATATTCCCCCTGAAGCGGCTATTTAGGGATCCACAAATGCATCTGCTCCAAGCACAGGCTTTAATGAGCAACAATCATCTCGGTCTTCAGACTAGGACAAGGCTGGGCTTTAACAGCCACCTCTAGCAAGGAAGAAGTTCTTCTACCTCAAACAGGAAGTTTTTGTAACTCAAAAGAGACTCTGTGCTTTTCTTTCAGGAGATCAGTGTTGGCACATGACTTCTTGGGCATTTGCTCCAGCATTGGAAAGGCAGGATAGAAATTTCGTACATAGTAACTATAGGCATATTTTGGAAGATAGGCCAGGAACTGTGGACCTATGAAAATATGAACCTGCCTGGACCCCCGTATCAGCTCTGCTCATGGGCCCCGGCACTGAATGGGAGTCAAAAGGTGGGCACCAGGACAGGGACTTCTCAGCGGCAGAACTGTGGTGCCATCACGGCAACCCCAGTGGGCTTCACTTGGTTCCCACTTTGTTTCTAAAAACAGAAATTGAAAGCCTGCATCATCTTGAAAGGGTTTTTTTTTGGGGGGGGGGAGCTAGGTATACCTTTTTATCTGCTGCTTTTAATTATTTACATGTTTTGTAGTACTTGTTTTTATACCCTTCTGTAATTCTTTGGGCATGTTTTTTCATCTTTTGCAAGACGTCTTGTAGTGACACAGTCAGGAAGGAAAAGATGGAAAAACAATCAATATTTGCAAAGCAGGGATTGCACTAAAAAGTTCTGTCTGCCCTTGCACGACAGCATGTTCAAGTCTCCAAAGGGTTTTCCCAGCTCTGTCCAGTTTCAGGAGCAACTTTTGCCACAGGCTGATCTTGAATGCTGAAAACTCTCTCTCTCTCTCTCTCTGGATCTGGATCTGCAGTTCTTGGGCCCCTGCCAAATGGATTTGCTGGGCATGTGAAGGTAAAAGCAAATGCACACAAACATACACATTGCCGTAGAGGAACAAACCCGAGGCTTCCTGCCTCGTCAACACTACGCTTCAATTATCCCAGTTACACTCTTGTGCCAGCCTCTCATTTTCTCTTCATGCAATATTAGCCGTAAACGCTGCCATGAATGAATTACGGTCGCAACAGAAACAAGCTATTTTCGCATTCACCTTAATCAACTTAAACATGAAACCGCCGGGATATGGAAGCCCTCAGCGGTGCAGAAGGCAAATAATCTATCAACACATCCAATTTTGGATACTGTGGTATGAAAAAGAACAAGACAGGCAACTGTAAAAAAAAGGTCACCAGTTATAACTGCGATACTTTTGCAAGGAGAGGGGTGACAGTTCAACAAGGGAGGGACACAGCTGATCATTTCACATTGCAATGAAATGAAACTTTGTTGCTTGCTGCAATCTCTGCATTGCTGCAGGTGCAGTCTGGGAACCTCTTGGCTGGGCTGTCGTTGAAAGCCTTGGAGCCCACAACTGGAATGAGGCAGTTGGATGTCCAGAGGGGATCACGTGACTGCCAGCACCGGTTGCCAGTATTCAGGCTCAACTGAAAAGCTTTCTTCCCTTCAAAGCTTCAGCAGTCTGGGCTTTGAAAGACCGTGGAGGAGAGAAGTGCGATCACTAGAGCAGCGGTTCCCAAGCTGTGGCTGCCAAGGGAGCTGTGGCATCCTCCTGAAAAACTTTCCGCCCTATATTTGGTGGTGGCGACTGGATGTCAGGTGGGTCGCAGAAAGCTGGGAGCAGCTATCTTGGAAGCTGCAGACCTTACTTTTACTATTTTTGTGAGTGTTAATGGTTTGAATTATTGAGGTGTTTTTTAAAAAAAATTGTTTTTAGTTCAGTGCTTTTACATCATATTTTGTCCTAATCTTGCTTTCTGTCCGGGACGTTTCATGGCTGTGCAAGTGCTGCAGTCCAAGAATGCCAGTTTGCATTCCAGGACTGTCATTTTATTATGTCAGAATGACAGCATTTCCTGCTTGATGATGTCACTTCCAGCTATGACATCACTTCCAGGTTAATGACATCACTTCTGGTGGATCCCAACCAGGGGGTGGACACTGCTGCCCAAACACCATGAGAGTCACAGAGGCTTAACTGGCTGGCAAAGTTTTAAAAAATGAGAGTCCAGATGCTAAAAAGTTTGGGAATGACTGGTGTAAGATTTTAGCCCCATTTTGACGATGGAAAGACTGAAATTCAAAAGGGAGAATCTTGCTATCTAGTGAATTTACAGGAAAAGTGAGATTTGAACCCAATAAGTCCTGATCCGGAAGGCTGGGAGTTTGAGACCACAGGATGGAGTGAGCTCCCGTCGCTTGTCCCAGCTCCTGCCAGCCTAGCAGTTCGAAAGCACCTAAAAATGCAAGTAGATAAAGAGGGACCACTTCGGTGGGAAGGTAATGGCGTTCCGTGCCTACGGCGTAGAGTCATGCCGGCCACATGACCACGGAAGCTTGTCCTCGGACACAACGCCGGCTCTACAGGCTTAGAAACAGAGATGAGCACCGCCCCCTACAGTCGGTCACGCCTAGACCCTTCGGTCGTGGGGAAACCTTTACCTTTTTAAGTCCTGATTTGGAACTAATAGCCCAATCCTACATGCTGGCTATACTGGGGTACTACAAGGAACACCAGCACTATGAGGTCCCTGCCATTGGGGCAGGCCTTTTGCAAGTCTGCACCATGCTATCACAGTACAGGCCAGGCACCAGCAGGGTCCTGCCAGCAGAGGGGCAGTTTGGGGCCAGTATCAGGGCAGACTGGACAGGTCATGGCATAGCCAGCAGCCACTGTATCCTGAGTCCCTGTTCTGAGCTGGATACACCACTAGCAGGCTCCTCAGGGCTACGCAAGCTGAAGAGCTTTGAGGAGACCCATCAAGGACTCCTCCGCAGCCTACACTGAGTATCTCTTGCCCAGCCTCTTCTCAAAGATGGCGCATTGGGTGCAGCAGCCACACTGGTGGCTCTGCATGCCTCGAGCTGGCCAAGACAGGGTTGGGCAATCAGTCCTGCAGTCACCACCCGACCCCAGCTCTCCCTTAAATAGCAGACAGGAATGCTCCAAACGTCTTCCCAAGCATCCAGCAGATCAGGCAGCCACATGGAGACTGGGAAGATCCATGAACAGGTTTTAGGGAGCCTCAAGTCTAGCCACAATATTAGCCGTAGGTAACAATAGGTTACAGTTTTATGGAGCAGCAATGTCTAAGGCCACGTTGCTCCCAACCCGGCTCTCAGTGTAGTTTTTTTTTTTTTCCTCCCCAATTTCCATTCAGCTCAAGCATCAATTTTCTTTTTTTCAACAACTGGGTCTCATTAATTCTCAAGATCTTAAAACGAGGCCAAGCAGCCTGAACCTCCTTTTCCTAATGAGTTTATACTACGGCAGAATTTTTGATGGCTGAGCCACGCTCTCCACCTGCGTTAAGAGTGGTGGCAGCCACTGCTCTGACAGCTGAAGCTTCGTTTCAAGAGCGCACAAATGAACCAGAATGGCCCATCCTTCGGCTGCACTGAGAGCGGCTTGTGTGGAGGAGGTCCTGTTTCATGCATGCCTCCAGGCTGCAGGGAGCAAGGCCAAAGCCATGAATCCCTCAGAGAGACAGCAGGCAGCCTCCTCCCTGCGTGCTTGAGACTGCTGCTCTGGACGGTCGGGGAAACTTCAAAAAATGAATTGCATGCAACACAGGAGCAGTCTTCTTGTAAATGACTGCGTATTGCTTCAAGAGACAGTCCCCATGCCTTAGATGCCTGTAAGGCAGGAGGGCATCTGGATCCAAACCTCCCTGCTCCCATCTCTTGGGTCACCCATGGATTCCACAGACCAATGCCCCAAGGAAAGGGTACTGTCCAGAGGGCAATGTCAGGCGAGGGGCAGCCAGTTGACTCCTAAAATCCCTGCCTCCAAACCTGCCTGGCAATCTGCAGCGATTAAGAGTCTGAGTCAAGACTGCCTCTGCCTTGGACTCATTAGGTGACCTCAGGCAAGCTCAGTCTCAATATTCCCCCTCTGAAAAACGGGGATACTGAAATGTATCGACTAGTGTAGATTAAAAAGGTAAAGGTTTCCCCACCACTGAATGGTCTAGTCATGACTGACTGTAGGGGGCAGTGCTCATCTCCGTTTCTAAGCCTGTAGAGCCGGCGTTTTGTCCGAGGACCAGCTTCCGTGGTCATGTGGACGGCATGACTCTACGCCGTAGCGCACGGAACGCTGTTACCTTCCCACCGAAGTGGTCCCTATTTATCTACTTGCATTTTTTTTAGGTGCTTTTGAACTGCTAGGTTGGCAGGAGCTGGGCCAAGCAACGGAAGCTCACTCCGTCACGCAGTCTTGAACTCCCAACCTTGTGGTCGAAAGCCCAGCAACCGCGGATTAACTCGCTGTGCCACCACGTCCCACATCAAGATAATTCACAGGAAGCACCCTGCACACCCAAAAGCATGTTAACGAGACAAATGTTAAATATCTGTGTTGTAATTGTCGAAGTGCCAGCACAGGCACCCTCATCTTGCTTCATGCCTGCTGCTGGGCTGGTTCCCTTGGCACTTGATCCCAGCCTGGACCACATCCTCTGAGCCTCTGCTCCATCATTGCTGCTGCCCACAGCAAAGGCACAATTGCTTTTTGCTGGGCCACAAAAACTTGTTTTATTTCAGCAGGTGTTGGTTTCTAAGGGGCAGAGTTTATTTTGCTTGTGGATGCTGCCCATTTCGTCTCTCCTTCCTGCCCATCACATTTTGTTTTAATCCGGTGGTTTTAACGTTTTATCGGATGCTTTGTGTTTTCAAACATCGTTGATGGCTGCTTTGCACATTTCATGAATGGGAAGTTGGGATATAATTACCTACGATAAAATTAACACATAGACTGGCAGTGAAGCACAGCAGCACCCTGCTGGTTGCACACTAATTTGTGGTCTGCATTTTACCCCAGCCTATACTGCATATTGCCATAAAATGCAGTGACAGCCGCTGACTAAGACGGCTTTAAGGGGAGGGGGAACTACACAAATTCACGGAGAACAAGCCTGTCATTGGCTATCAAGCTACATGTCTACATGGAATTGTCGTGCCTCATTTGGCTTCCACAGTCCTCACAACATTATCTCATACCCTCTCCATTTTTAATAAAAAAAGGTTTATTTTATTTTCCAACAGTGGAAAATAACCATACTATGAATCTTACTGAAAGAATTAAATATTAGGAAATATCACCACTGTGTAACACTTTAGAACATGGGTTCTTTTAGGGATCCTTCTGCTAATGTCAAACTCACTGACATTCAAGTGCAATTAAAGAGAAATCCATAAATTTGCCAACGGAATGCATTAGAATTAATGCTTCTAAAATGAATCCCCAAAGAAGGCAATAATAGCCTGACATTTATATAACGTTAGCCAATCTGCCAGGCTTCCAGTGAAGACTCCTTTGGGTAGTTCACTGCAATAGTGTTAATTATAATTAATGCATTTGTACCTACACAATTGCTAACACCAATAAATTTTGAAGCAAATTAACAAGAGTTCGAGACTGCGTGACGGAGTGAGCTCCCGTTGCTTGTCCCAGCTCCTGCCAACCTAGCAGTTCGAAAGCACCTAAAATGCAAGTAGATAAATAGGGACCACTTTGGTGGGAAGGTAACGGCGTTCCGTGCGCTACGGTGTAGAATCATGCTGGCCACCATGATCGGACAAAAACGCCGGCTCACAGGCTTTGAAACGGAGATGAGCACCGCCCCCTACAGTCGGTCACGACTAGACCATTCGGTCGTGGGGAAACCTTTACCTTTACCTTTACCTAACAAGAGTTCTTTGAATGGCATTTCGTTTTTCTTCCTTGCAGCCTTGTTGTTTCCCAGTTCCCTGTTCCACCACTATGCAAACTGCCCCCCCCAATTATATACAACTGTTGCTGGCAATGCAAAAGAAGGGGATACGAATCCACCTGGCTTCTGGATCTAGTCTAGCACCCTCAGTCCCACAGTGGCCCACAAGTTGCCTCTGGGAAGCAGAGGTGAAGAAATGTTTTTCTCCTCCTTGCTCAGGTACAGGGCTGGGAGAGAGACATTAAGGAAAGCTGCTCCCTTATCTAAGCAGACAGCACTGGAGTTCGATGGACCAACTGCCTGATGTAGCACACAATTGCTTCAGATGGTCTCAGTTCTTTGATAATCTAAACCAGGGCTGTCAAACATAAGGCCTGGGGGCTGGATGCAGCCTGCTGAAGTGCTTTATCTGGTCCTTGGAATCTCCCAGCACCACCATCAGCTGCTTTCAGCTGCTGAGCTGCGCTGAGGTGTCACTGCTGAAAGGGTGGCCCATGTTAAAATTGGGCTCTCCCATATCTCAAAAATATGCCAATTTGCATTCCAGGACTGTCATTTTATTATGTCAGAATGACAGCCTTTCCTGCTTGATGATGTCACTTCCAGCTATGACATCACTTCCAGGTTAATGACATCACTTCTGGGCTCTCCCATATCTCAAAAATATGAAATATGAAAGTATGAAATATTATATATATATGGGAGATTATAGTATATAGTATTATATATTAATATAATATAATATAATAATATATAGTATTATATAATATATAAAGGTAAAGGTTTCCCCACGACCGAATGGTCTAGTTGTGACGGACTGTAGGGGGCACTGCTCATCTCTGTTTCAAAGCCTGTAGAGCCGACGTTTTGTCCGAGGACAAGCTTCCGTGGTCATGTGGCCGGCATGACTATACACCGTAGCACACGGAATGCCGTTACCTTCCCACTGAAGTGGTCCCTATTTGTCTACTTGCATTTTTAGGTGCTTTGGAACTGCTAGGTTGGCAGGAGCTGGGACAAGCAACGGGAGGTCACTCCGTTGCGCAGTCTTGAACTCCCAACCTTGCAGTCGAAAGCCCAGCAATAGCGGATTAACTTGCTGTGCCACCACATCCCTTATATAATATATATAATACTATAAATATGAGTTCTCTCATAGCTTGGAAATTTTCTTGCTATAGGCAGGGGGTAGATTAGGTGCCCTTGTAGGTCCCTTCCAACTCTATTATTCTATGAACAATATTTGTTTATTTTCTTTTCTATTTGCAGCTGATGATTTCCTAAGTGAGAAAAAAGTGCTTATTTCTGGTCATGGCCTGCTTAATAACATCACTTCCGACCCTCAGCAAGTATCATAAATGGTATTTGGTCCATTTTTTGAAATGAGTCTGACACCCTTGGTCTAAACAGATCAGCCAGAGAAAACTGCAAGGGCTCAGAACCCACTTTGGAAGGAAAAAGCAGCAGAAAGGAGGCCTGGCAGACCACTGCAACCCACCCCAGGTCATAAAAGACCCCCAGGGTTTGACACCAAAACTTCAAGGGCCCAATCCTATCCACCTTTCCAGTGCTGGTGCAGCCACAGTGTAGTGCCGACGAAAGGGAACAAACATTCCTCTATGTGGAGGAGGCCTCTCTGACTGCCCCCTACTGCAGAATGCAGCGCTTGCCCCATTAGCACAGCTGCACCAGTGCTGGAAAATTGGATAGGATTGGGCTTTTAATCCCCTGGAATTGGCAGGAGGAGGAAGAACACGGAGCTGCATCATGGGAATTTCAGAAAGAAAGGAATTGGAGACTGCGCTCCAGGGCATCTCTCAACCTCTCGTGCAGCCTAGAAGGAGTTGTATTGGTTAAGCTTTGGGCTGACCCAATATTAACGGTGCGGAGATCAGGGAAGAAAGAAATCAGGTGGGGAATGCAAGGCATAACAAGTGTATGACAAGGCACAACAAAACATAACAAAAGAACCAGACCCCCCACAAAAAAAAGCATTTGGTAACACACACACCACCCACTTTGGTTTGGACTATGACATCACTTTACATTACATACCCTACAGCAGTGGTTCCCAGTCCTTTGGACAGGTGCTCTGTTGGCTGTGGCTCCCATTAGAGCTGTAATCCTATACATTGGACTGAGTGACGGGTTTTTCACGTGGATTCCACAGCTCCCCAGGGAACAGCTCACAGTTTGGGAACCACTGCCCAAGAGCAGGCACCTCCCAACGATGGCCTGTGGGCCAGATCCAGTGTCTGCTCCAACCCTTCCCCTGTGTGAACAGAGCTTGCCGTTCTCCGGGGGAGCCTTTCTGCATCACGCCTGATCACCCCCAAACATGTCCCTGGCCAACCGCTTCCATGTTGCATCACCCCAGCAGGCTTTGCGCATGGCTTTCCAGGCAGATGTGCATGGCCAGCGACATGCTTGGGGGCAGCGGCAGCGTGACGCCACTGCTTGGGGGTGATCGGGAGCAATGTAGGGAGGCTCCCCGGTGGAACGTTAAGCTCCATTCAAGCTGGGGACAGTCTTTTTTGGCATGAAGCAGTTCCCAGTTTGGCAGACCACATGAAAAAGAAAAGGAATACCCCCCCCATACACGAAGTCACCCACGCTCCATTCCTCTGCATGACCTCTTCCATTCTGCTCTTCCTTTTCAAAGTGAGAGAAGGAGTGGAGGCAGAGAAAGCAGGCAGCAGGCACACAGCCAAAGGTGCACACCTCAGCTGGTCTCCTGAACAGGCTGGTCCTGATGCAGCTCAGCAGTAAATGAGACAAAATGGCAAAAGGCTTGAGGGGGGGGGGCGGAAATCAAGACAAAAAGGCAACATACCATTCTGCAATCTCTGGATGAAGAATTGTGTTGTTGACAGTAAATCTATATTTAAAAGAGAGAGAGAGAGAGAGCAGTTTACTCTTTTAATTTGCCCAAATTAGATTTCTTTCCAATGTGTACGAAGCCTTTCATTTACAGACCCAAACACTGATTACAAAACACCAACAGAACCTCCAAGGAAAAATGCACATGTTAAAATGAAGCCCCAAATACCATCATTCTTAACATTGATCATTTTTGACACACAGCTACAGCGTGGACATTGATGGAGGGGACGAGATGGAAAGGGGCAGGCACCTTCTCCATCCCTCCTTTCACCCCACAGGCTTTTGCCAGCAGGTAAAACAAACAGATGCTGGTTCCTAGGAATCTGAAACACGTCTGCAGGTCTTTCCAGGGCTGGAAGGTGGATTGAGAATGGCACCACATCGCCCAGAGGGCACAATGAAGACAGGTCGCCCCAGGAGCCCCCCCACAGTCACTGCTATTGCCACAACAATCCTGTCTGAGGTGGAAAATTTGTAGTGGCAGCCCCCCCCCCCCATGCCGCCCGCTGCATCCTCCTGGAGAGACCAGATCTTGGAGAGGGATGCAATAACGGAAGTGGCAGTTCACCGGTCATTAAGGAGCAAGTGAGATCCCCCACTCCTTTCCAGACTTGTACATTTCAGCTGCTCTGAGTTCCCAGCATAACAATGGATCCCTTGGAATGGAGGAGTGCAAAAATGTGCATTTAACTATGCATTTTGCAAAACTGCACGTTTCTGCATAAATCACCGATTTCCTGCATATGAGGCCAGTGGGAATGCAGCTCCCTGCTCTCATTATCCACTATCAGGAGCCAGCCAAGAAGCAACCTGCTCACACACACTGAACTCCCTTTTCTTCCCAAGTGGTGTTTCCCGCTTTGTCATGATGACTTGCTGCCGGCGAGAAAAAAAAACAAAAAACAATGATTTTAAAAGACCATGAATGTGTTCCTTCTCCCACAACACCAGAACCAGGAGGCATCCATTAAAACTGACTGACAGGAGAGTCAGAACAGACCAAGTATGTAATTAATGTGTAACTCCTTGCCACAGGATGTGTTAATGGCACCTGGCCTAGATGCTTTTTAAAAGAGGACTGGACAGATGGATGGAGGAGAAGTCCACTGAAGGCCACAACTTATGATGACTGCATGCTTTACAGCAGTGGTCTCCAAACTGTGGACCGCTGCATTGGAAAAAGTTATCCTCACATGGGCCAAGCAGGGACAGCTTTTCCCAAGTACTGGATCTGGCCTACAGGTCTTTGTGTGGAGCCTACTGCCTTAGAGGAAAGCCTACCTCAGCACCAGATGTAAGGGGATATAGTTATCATGTTGTCCTGTGCAATCCCAAAAGATGCTGGGCTGCTGAGACATAAAGGAAGCTGGAGAAATGCCCTTGGCCAGATCCAGCAGGGCTCTTCCTATGTTCTGACATGTGCACTGACCCACTGGGGTCAAGTGCTTTGGCAGAAGGGAAGCCAGAGCAAAAGACAGGGGGTAAATCACCTGTCGTTAACAAAATATCTGTAGGTTTAGGGAGGAAAGAGATGCAAGCGATGACATGTGAGTGACCCACTGCAAGAATGCAGTGGCCTGCTTGCCCTCTAGGAGATGGGGTGCCATGCCAAACCCAAGGGTCCCTCCCACCAGCCAGAACTGGAGGAGAATCCTAAGAGGATACTGGTGCACACTACGGTTTTGGCCCTGAAAAAGTCTACGGAGACAGTTTGTGTTCCTAAGAACAAGCATCACATTTCTGCATACCCAGAAGGAGGTGAGAGGGCTTGCCCAATCCGCCCTGGTCAACACTCAACACCTCTGCCACGAGGCATTCAGATTTAAGTGATGTTCCATCTCAACATGAAATCAGCAAGTGTTTCTGAATGGTTCGAGATTCTGAATGGTTCAAGAATCTGAACCATTCAGATTCTCAGTGGTGGTTTCAGGCGGGGGGGGGGGAATGGGAGGAAGGCAGCAGCTAATGAGAGTTGCCTGCTTTCAGCAAAACCAACTACTTTTCCAATGTGAAGGTATTCAGACCTTGATCCCAGCAAAAAGGCACTGTGCAGCACAAAGGCAAAGATGAGGATGCAAAAGCTAGTTAAGCACAAAGGCAACGCGGCACAAAACCCATTGTGGAGTAAAATAGCACATTCCATCTATGAAGCCCTGCGAACAAGAGGCTGGACTCAAAAGCATCCAACCAGAATCCTAACGAGCGAAGAAGGAAAGCCAGAGACGCAGGAGAATGAGCGGCGACAGAATAGCGGGACATAATTCTGCTATCAAGATCAATACAGAGAATTGAAAATTTAAACAGCTCATCAAGAGAGCAGCCTGATGGGGAGGTGGGACAACTGAAAACTACAGCAACCTTGCAGGAGGCAGGTTCTCTTGCTCGAGGAAACAGTCTGGCAGTGTTCAAATGACAGGGCAGGATGCAGAAAATGTTCACAACATGCTGTGAAAATAGAAGCCTGGGGTTTTTTTTAGCACTTTCTCCTGGGAACATACCAATTTTGTACTGAATTTAGGATACCACCAGGCAGTTAAAGATTTAGCAGATTTAGCCGAGAAGGTTAATGCCTCCGTTTGCCCGAAGAACAGCTGAAGATCTCAAGGTCGTGAGCTCGGGACTGCCGGAAGTCTCCGTGAGCAGCAGACCTTGCAAACTGCGGCTGATTAAAGCTGAGTTTCAGCTGCCTCGTGGGAGGAGGAGTGTGCTGAAGACAGCTGTGTCTCTGGTGGCAGCAGGGCAGCATCAGCCAGCAGAAGACAGACGGGTGGCTAATATAAAGAAAGTGGGCTAAATCCAGAAAGAAAGATCTGTATGTGTGTAGTTCTTGAAAGATAGAACATGTCTGTAAATTGTAAAAACCTTCGGGTTTATGAATAAAAGTCTGCCCATGTAAACCGCCTTGAGTTTCAGTCATTAGAGAAATCTAGTGATCTTAAGAAAGGCGGTATATAAATACATGTATTATTATTATTATTAAAGCCTTCTTCCCTGTGAAGAGGGAATTTGGATTCGCGTGACTCTGTTCTCCCGTGGACAGTGTTTGCAGTGACAAAAGCCACAGGGACTTGCAGGCACACATGCCACAGTGGCCGTCATCCCTGCCACAACCTAAGTGCTGGCAGAGAACCCACAACCATTCGATTGTGTGCACTAACAAAGGCAGTTGAGTATCCATATCTGGGCAATGATGAGGTCACCCAAGAAGACTGTTAAAGAGCCCGACTGACTGAGTTAAGGGGTATTGTTAAAGGGGTGGCTCTCTTATACATGTCAGTATCCAGATCCGTTCCCAGAAGCCCGCAGATACCAAACCCACACATTCTGTAATCTGTGGGGTGGGGACCCTCAGAAGACCTCTGGACGTGACTGGAAGTGACTTCTGGCAACATCTGGAATAAAAGTGTTCTGAGATGTGGGGGGTTGTGCGTGGCCTCCATGCACCTCAGAAAGCCTCCTAGAGGCTTCTAAGAGGAACTTCCTCTCAATTTTTTCATTAAACTGGAAATGCCTTTCAGAAGGTTCTGGCAGAACTTCTTAGGGATGCAGAGGCCATGCACGACCGCCCTGTGTCTCAGAAGAAACCCTGGACACGAGTCTTTCATCATAGGTTTGCAATCTGTGACCAAGTGGGATATAAAGGGGAAAACTAAGGCTAGGAAATTCTTTCCTTCCCCCAGGAGTGAGACTATTGTGGGGAGGACTTGGCCTCAACACCCATTATGTCTGAACCTCATTTCTCTCTTTCTTCATGTGATCCCTTCAGGGGTCTCGACCTCTTTTCACCCCCAAAGTAGCTGTTGAAAGAGGGATTCCAAACCAGAAACCCAAGGACCACACTGCCCTAGATATGTATTAGATATGTATTTATTACATATCTAATACATATATGTATTAGATATATATACATAATACAGATATTAGATATGTATACATAATACACAGATATAATACACAGATATTAGATATATCTGTGCCATAGATATGTATTTATTATGATATTTATATACCGCCTTTCTCAGACGCAGTGGGGTTTACGTAGGTAGGCTGGACATAAATCCATTTTTCCAATGAGATTTCCACAGGTATTATTACTCCACAAGAGCCTCCATTTCTCGAAGTGTTTACCTTCATAATGCAGTTGTCATCTTGGCTGTCAGCTCTTGCACTTTCCAAGCTCTCGCAAGCAGCTGCAACCAAGCTTCAGACTAGCTCCTCAAGGATGTTATCTGTTTTGTTGTTGTTGCTGTTGGTGCTTGTGTCCACACAGACACGCCATGGCCTTAGTCTTCCACCTAAGCAACCTAGCTTTTACAGGCAGGACAACAGCTCAACTTCCAGACTGCTCCTATTCCTCAGAAGCAGTAGGAAAGAAGCACATGTAACACATAACCAGTGGTGTCGTGGGGGGGGCGGCAGGGGGCTGCACCGGGTGATGCACACAGGGTGGTGGTGACACCACCAGGGACCAAAATTGCGGTTTTAAAAGATAATACCATCATGCTACATACCATCGGATGTGGAATTTCACCCAGAATTCAATGGAAAAACCCAGAGTGTAATATCTTAATTCTAACAAAAGTTCTGGCCAAGGAACTAAAACCCCAAAATACAATTTTTAATGTAAAAATTGTGATTTTTTTTAAAATCACGGTTGGACGGAATAATACCATCATGTTATATACCGTTGGATATGGAATTTCATGAGGAATTCAATGAAAAAACACAGAGTGTCATATCTTTATTCTATCAAAGGCTATGGCCAAAAATCTGAAAATACAACTTTTTAGGTAAAAAATGGCAATTTTTGAAAAAAAAATCCTTATTATGGGTCAGTTCTCATTTCATGTGTCAGAACTAATATTACAACTTTTATTTAATTGGGTGAGTGTCATCAAATTGGCCACGGGTTTTTTGTTGGTTACTAATTTGTTGGGTGACCTGTACTATAGTTAAATAAATAAAGTTGCTGTATAGTTTGGGAGGAGGAGATCCATCATGGGGGGTGATGCGCTGCCCTCCTGCCCTGGGTGATGCAAACTCTAGTGACGCCACTGTGCACATAGCCAAAGTCAGGGTTTTTTCCCCATGGAGATGCACTCCAGTATCTTCTTACAAGCAAGGAGTTTTCTGCCATTGGTAGACCTTCTTTTTCTCCCTGTTTGGACTCCCTGCACATCTACACATGGGGGATGGAAACGCACACTGGTCATATATTCATAGATTACTACTTACTGCCATGGAGATTTAATGAAAAGTCAAAAGAGGCCTAGCACTCCAGAAGGCTTTCAAAGGTTGGAAAGGTGAAGAAGCAGAGCCACGTAATTAGTGTATCACAGGGGTCAGGGGACTTTTTTACCTTTTACCCCAAAATATATTTAGATACGCCGATGTTACCCCCTTGATTTGATTTTTAATACAGGTACTTACTAAAACTACCAGTGAAAGATAGGTGTCCTCTCTCTGTCCTATCTCTCTCAATGGCGCAGCAACTAGTCGACTCTACTGAAGAAGCGGGCGGACTTGGAGGCGGGGCCCGGGGCATCACGCAGGGAAGCGTGTTATACACAAGGGCCTGACGCACTGCACTGCATCAGGTCCTTGTACACCACAGTACTGTAACACACACAGCCGAGCATGCGTATAGAACAGTGATGGCGAACCTTTTGGGCTTGGTGTGTCAGAAATTTGGAACATTCGTAACTCAGCTCTGCTCGTGTGTCAACCCCCCCCCCCCACACACACACACATGCTGCAGGGCTTGTCACCCGAGTTTAAAGAGAGAGGCGGAGGTGCAGACAGCAGGCGCACGGAGGAACAAGCCTTTGCAGGGAATCGCTTAGATTCATATGCATGCCCGGCTGCCGTCCATTACCCCCAGGAATTTCATTTTTACCCCATTTGGGGTAATTTACCCCTGTTCCCTGACCACTGGTGTATCAAGAGGCAACTTGATTTCAACCCAAGGCAGAGAGTGACAGCAAAGAACAGATTCAGCTGTTTTAAGAGGAGAAGTGCTGAAAACCGCAGGGATGAAAGTCGGAAAGTCCTAGAAACCAAGAAAATCAACAAGAGGGCTTTGTCAGTGGTATCGGTAAGATCTGCAAAGTAACACTGAAATAATCCTCATCACTGTATTCATATATTGGGCTGCATCTGATTCTGGAGGATGTGAGAGCAGCCCAGTGTTCAACATGAAATTGAGTCAAGCCTGTGTGTGTGTTTTCAAGTGAATGTCTGCAGGGACTTTGCCAAATCATCAGTTTGACCACTTGCCACGGTTCAAAAAATGCCCGCAAAAGACCTTTGAAAGTGCTGATGGTTCATGAAGCTTCAGGTGAGCTCTTGCAAAGTCTCATATTTTGTCACGATTCTGCTGGCATATATTCGAGTAGGGAAGTTCAGTTTTTTATATTTTTTTTAAATATAAGAAGGAAAAACCCACACCCTTTTAGAAGTGTTCATCTTAATGAATCTATACATGTTTGAATTTTTTAAAGTACCCATCAGTGTGTGGTTCATTTTGCATTTTGGTTAAAGCAAAAAGATTTCTCATACTTGAAGATGTCAAGAGTAGATTTAAACCACACACACACACACACACACACACACACACACACACACACACACACACACACACACA
>JAJKFI010000011.1:17561041-17583534 GCA_029204185.1 Lerista edwardsae
TAATAATAATAATAATAATAATAATAATAATAATAATAATAATAATAATAATAATAATGCTTCAATTCCAGAGGTTTCACACAGGTGTGTTGAAGCTCCTCCATGGGCTAATTGCTACTGAAAGCACCACACTTCTGTTTTCATGTCCTAACACCCAGACTCTCTGGGGCACAGGCTGCAGATTTAGAACCATCAATCAATCAATCAATCAATCAATCAATCAATCAATCAATCAATCAATCAACAGGTACTTATATACCGCTTTTCAACATGAAGTTCACAAAGCGGTTTACAGGCAAATAGTAATAATAATAAAGTTAAATGGCTCCCTGTCCCAAAGCACTCACAATCTAAAAAAGGCAGACCACCCGCAACAGCCACTAGAAAGACTGTGCAGGGGTGAAGAGGGACAATTACTCTTCCCCTGCTAAATATAAGAGGAACACCACTTGAAAAAGTGCCTCTTGCCCAGTTAGCAGGGGTGAACCATGCCTCTCAGTTCTTCATGGATAACGCCCAAAGGGCTCACAATCCTAATGTATTTATTTAATTTAAAAGAGTTCTATACTGCTTTTCTAAAAACCCAAACCCAAAATATGCAGAAGAAGCACCAGCAGTGCTAAAGTCCAAGGGGAGGAGGATCATTCTCTACTAAACAGAGGAGCAGCACCACTTGAAGATATGCCTATTTGTCCCATCACAAGGGCAGTTAGTTTTATGTATTTAATTAGTTTAGATGCATTTTTAAATAATTATTGTAATTATTGTAATAATTATTGTATTGACACTCCAATTTGGGTGCCTGATTGGAGAAAAAGAGGACATAAATGGAATGAATGAATGAATGAATGAATGAATGAATGAATGAATGAATGAGAGTGCAATTCTAACCTGGCGCAGCGCTCTTGCACCAGACCAGTACTGTGGCAAACATGCCATAAGGCACATCTGTGCTGAGGATTCGGTCGCCAGGCCGGTACAGGCAGCAGCGCCTGCACACATGTGCTGCAAAGCCTTCTAGCTGCGCTGGCCATGCACTGGCTTTGTTCTGCCGGGGCAGGCCCATGCCAAGAGCCCCAGAGGCGGGCAGGAGGCGTTATGGGACGGAGGGAAAACAGACCCATGGGCGGAGGGGGGGCAGAAATGGGACAAGGTCATTAGGCAGTATCCTAACTTGTGTCTTCAGGTTGGGCAGCCCCAATCTGGGCTGCTCCTGGCTGTGTGGACTTGCGCCTGCCATTTTGTGGGCACAGATCCGAGCAACCCCACAGGGCTGGCTGGGGCAAGAGGAAAATATCCCCTTGCCTCGCGGTAAGCAGCAGCTGCCTCCCAGCCTGCGTTAGGATACAGCACAGCTCAGCGGGCCGGCCTGCTCCAGCGCAGGTTAGGACTGTGCCCTGAATGATTTACATTCCACCTTGCCGATATACAGTACAGGCCCTTCAAGGTGGCTTACAAACATACAACATTTTTAGCCTTGGCAGAGGCAAGTTTCCAAATGAAGATATTTTACCTTAGAATGAACCAATGGCCTTCCACTCTTCATTTGATGGAGAACCAAGTGGGTTTGATGAAATCCTCACAACAGGGACCGTGAGGTGTTGCCCTTGTCCCTCACTGATACCAGTAACAGCTGCGGCTGTCTTGCCTCTGGCAATGGGGCAAAGAGCAAACGGTCCCCAAAAGTGCACTTCTGCACACTCCAACAAAATCAGGAGAGCAGACCGTCTCCAATGCAAAAGGCTATGGCTGTTCCTGCCGCAAGGGCAGCTTCAATCTAGAACCTCCTAGAACAGGAAGCAGTAGGAGTTGCCAAGAACGCACTTTGGGATTCTGTGCTGGCAAAGGACTTGCAATGTCCGCATTCCAAGAGCTCACATAAAGGAGGCCAGGACAGATATAGACAACATCCCTTCTGCACTGCACAGACAGCAAAGCAGAATCCCAAACTCTCAGGCTCCAGCTTTTCCTCCTGTGGCCTATTCCCAATGCTATTCTAGCCCCACAACTTGCTTTGCTAGACTTCTCAAGCCCTCACATTCCAGGCTTCCCAACTGCCCATAGAAGAGGGCAGAATTAGCATAACCTAACAGCTAAGGGACAGAGCTGTGAACCAGGAAGTCCCCCTGTTCTGGTCTTGCCTTTACTACAAGCTGACCAGGAGCGAATCAGAGACTTCAGAAGACAGTTCTGCCGTGAACTCACTTTAGGCAAACACCTCCGTCTTCCCATCTGCAATCCAGGGATAATCTTGAAGGGCTGTGGTCCTTAATACCTTAATACCTATGCAACGCTTTGCACACTCAGAAAGTGCTATACAAATGCCACGTTTTATTAATACAAGTGCTGGTTGTTCTTGCGCTATTCTCCCAGCCCCACCTCCACCCCATTATTGGGGGTGACAGCAGGGGTCGAAAAAAGAAACTATCACACAACCACACCACATGCAGGATCAAAAAATTCATTAATACAGCGATTGGCTCTCTTACGGTTTTTGCATCCCATGACATGGCGTTTTGACCTGAAAATCATGCAGGCCTCCTTTACAGAGTTGTTATACGGTGTCATCAGTTAACATATGAGCATTTCATAAATGCTAACTAGTGTCCCAAAACAGCTATTCATAGATCAGCGAGCAGTCACGGGATGGCAGCTCAAGTCAGATAATCTAAAAATTGATGGTTCCCATTTTTTCCAGTGATTAAATTCATGCCATATTTCAAACAGTTACTTAATTATGGATTGATTGGACTACCCCCCAGAGGGCTACTTACTGGGAGATGCCTTCAAATGAAGCTTCCCGGGTCACACTTCCGCTGTCAGTGTTAAGGCCCCTCTGGAATGAAAACGAGCCGTGACAATGAGCTCACACACACTGGCTTCCAGCTTCAACTGGAAAAGGGCATCGCACGGCGGAAGCTGCCTAGAGCACGGTCTGCAGGCACCTGCTGCAACCAGCTTTACACGTCAACACCTGGTAACCACCGTTACAGGGCAAAGGTCAGCAGCCTTTTTGTGAAAAGGAGATGAGCTGAGAGCACCACAATGATTTACGGAATTGGCCAGTTAACAGCAAATTCCTAGCCTGCTCTTGTATGAAAAGAAAATTCACAAAGTCCTGTCCAATAAAGTAAATTAACACAACCACTACAGCAGTGTTATTCAAATTGGGGGTTGGTGGGTCACGGAAAGCTGGAAGCAGCCATCTTGGAAACTTGCAGACCTTACTCTTGCTATATTCCTTTGGTGAGTGTTAACAGTTTGAATGTTCAAGTGAGAATTTTTTTTTAAAAAAAAAATATGTTTTTAGTTCAGTGCTTTTAAATAATGTTCTGCCCTAATCTTCCTTTCTGCCAGGGATGTTTCATGATTGTACAATTGCTTCAGTCCAAGAATGCCAATTAGCATATCAGGAGTGTCAATTTATTATGTTACAATGACAGCACTTCCTGCTTGATGATGTCACTTCCTGCCACGACATCACTTCCAGGTTAATGACAACACTTCCGGCAGGTCCCAACACGAGTGCCTTTCTAAAACGTGGGTCTCGGTCTAAAAAGTTTGAATCCCACCGGACTACAGAGTAAGTGTTTCAGTGGGATAAGAACATGGGAAGAGCCCCACTGGATCAGGCCAAAGGCCCATCTAGTCTAGTTTCCTGTATCTCAGAGTGGCCCACCATGTGCCTAAGGGAGTTCAGTCCAGGATGCTTGCATCCTGTTGCCACTCCCTCGCACCTGGCATTCTGAAGTAGCCTCCTATTAATGTAAGGAGGCTGCCCAACCCATCATGGCCTATAGCCCACGATGGATTGTTCCTCCAGAAAATCCATCCAGTCCCCTTTTAAAGGCATTTAGGCCAGATGCCATCACCACCTATTGTGGCAAGGAGTTCCTTAGCTTAATTACCCGCTGGGTAAAAAAGTATTTTATCTGTTTTAACCCTCCCAACACTCAATTTCAGTGGATACCCCCTGGTTCTGGTATTGTGAGAGGGGGAAAAGAACATCTCTCTATTGACTCCATCCCTTTCGAGCATAATTTTATATGTCTCAATCATGTCCCACCTCAGGCGCCTTTTTTCTATGCTGAAGATCCCCAAATGCTGCAGTCTTTCTTCATAAGGGAAGTGCCCCAGCCCCGTAATCATTTCTGTCGCTCTCTTCTGTACCTTTTCCAGCTCCACTATGTCCTTTTTGAGATGTGGTGACCAGAACTGTATACAATACTCTAGATGTGGCATTACCATTGATTTGTACAATGGCATAATAATATTGGCAGTTTTATTCTCGACCCCTTTTTTTAATTACCCCAAGCATTGAATTGGCCTTCTTAATTGCTGCCGCATACTGGTTCGACACCTTCATCGAGTTGTCCACCAGCACCCCAAGATCTCTCTCCTGAGCTGTCACAGACAACTCAGACCCCATTAGCCTATAGGTGAAGTTCTGATTTTTTGCCTCAGTGTGCATCACTTTACACTTGTCTACGTTGAAATGCATCTGCCATTTTGCTGCCCATTCCCCCAACTTGGAGAGGTCCTTCTGGAGCTCTTCACAATCCCTTCTGGTTTTCACCACCCGGAAAAGTTTTGTGTCATCCGCAAACTTGGCCACCTCACTGCTTATGCCTGTCTCCAGGTCATTTATGCACAGGTTGAAAAGCACCGGACCCTGGGGCACTCCGTTTTTCACCTCTCTCCATTGTGAAAATTTCCCATTGACCCCCACTCTCTGTTTCCTGGCCCTCAACCAATTCTGAAGCCATAAGAGGACCTGCCCTCTTATTCCTTGACTGTGAAGTTTCCTCAGCTGCTTTTGTTGGAGAACTGTGTCAAATGCCTTCTGAAAATCCAGATAGATGATATCCACAGGTTCACCCACATCCACATGCTTGTTGACCTTTTCAAAGACGAAAAAGTTTGTGAGGCAAGACTTACCCTTACAGAAGCCAGGCTGACTTTCCTTCAGCAACACTTGTTCCTCTACATGTTTTAGGATTTTATCTTTGATGAGGCTTTCCACCATCTTACCCGGAACAGACATCAGGCCTGTAGTTTCCAGGATTCCCGCCTCCTCCCTTTTTTAAAGATTGGTGTGACATTGGCTATCCTCCAATCCTCTGGCACCGTGGCTGTTTGAAGGAACAAGTTGCATACTCTAGTTAAGAGGTCGGCAACTTCATTCTTTCGTTCCTTGATAACTCTTGGGTGGATGCCATCTGGGCCTGGTGACTTATATGTAATTTGTCAATTTGATCTTACAAAAAACCTTTTTATCCTGCATAGCATTTTTGGTTGGGTGGAATGATAGCGGGTTTCCAGTTAGCTACATATTATGCTGTAGCTGCTATCACTGCTGCCCTTTTCAATGCCAGCTGCGTTTTTACCATGTTTTTACCCCTGGGCTTTTATACTTCCTCATGTTGCTGGCTTCACTAAGGATTTTATCACTGCGGGCGCATTTCTGTGCTATGAGCTGCTAGGTTTTATGAAGGGGTCTGTTTTAATATTGTATACAGTACTTTGCCACTTTGTTGATCACCATTTTATTCGTATAATTTTTACATTTCTTTGTGTTTCCGTAGCCACCTTGGGTGCCCACAGTGTGGAAAAAAGTGGGTCATAAATGTGTAAAGAAAGAAAGAAAAGCCACCCACAGATTTAGAATAGCACTAAAAGTGCTGTTAGTATAGCATTTTCAAATAACAGTCATTTTTAAAAGGCCCATAAAAATTAAAAAGGGCTTTGTCTAACTCCTAAATTGACAACAAGGTAAGCCTCCCTGGAGAGAGGACCATAACCTGCATCCTAATGCAAGATAGGACACAACTCTGTTGGGCCGCTTTGACAGCTGCTTGCTGCCAGTTCATTTTTGGGCCCAATTCAAGGCGCTGGTTTTGAGCTTTAAAGCTCTGGACAGCTTGGGGGCCAGGGTATAAGAACATAAGAACATAAGAAGAGCCCTGCTGGATCAGGCCAAAGGCCCATCTAGTCCAGCTTCCTCTATCTCACAGCGGCCCACCAGGTGCCCCAGGGAGGCATGAGACAACAAGATGCTTGCATCCTGTTGCCACTCCCTTGCACCCGGTACCAGTAGCCCAACACCTTTGTAAGGAGGTTGCACAATCCATCATTGCCTATAGCCCACGATGGACCTTTCCTCCAGAAATCCGTCCAATCCCCTCTTAAAGGCATCAAGACCAGATGCCATCACCACCTCCTGTGGCAAAGAGTTCCACAGATTAACTACCCGCTGGGTAAAAAAGAACTCCCTTTTATCTGTTTTAACTCTCCCAACCCTCAGTTTTAGCAGATGCCCCCTGGTTCTGGTGTTTTGAGAGAGGGAAAAGAACATCCCTTTATCGACTATCCCTTCCGTGCATTATTTTGTATATCTCAATCATGTCCCCCCTCAGGCCCCCTTTTTTAGACTGAAGAGCCCCAAACGGTATCAGAGACATCACCTGCTTCCAATTGGTTCATCCTCTCAGGTCATCAGAGAAGGCCCTCTAATGAGTGCCACTGCCTAAGGAAGGGCAGCAGCACGAAACAGGCTCTTCTCAGTACTGCCACCAACTCTATGCAACTGAAAACCTTTTTCCCTGACAAGCCCTGAGTTCTCAGTCTTTTAAATGACACCTGGCTTTTACAGGCTTCGTTCTCTTATAAGGTGGTTGCTGCTGTTATGTTTTACCATACTAGTGTTTTACTGCTGTTTTAAGATGGTCTTAATGTTTTATGGATTTTAGGTTATTGGGGGATTTGTTTTTTAATTGTGATTTTACACTGTTTGTACCTTTACATTTATTTTTTCTGTAAACCGCCTTGGGGCCCATTAGGGAGAAAGGCGGGATAAAAAATACTATAAATAAACAAATAAACAAAGGCTGTGATTTCCACAAACGTGGATCCATGATAGGTCGGCAGGTTGACTGACTGACACATGCTGCAGAAATAAATAGTTCCTGCAGTTTTACTCAACACTAAAGGAAAAAAAAGCACACCTTTCATTATAAAATCAAAAGACATTTGTTGAAATACTCCAGAGAAGCTTATTTGTGGATCAAAGTACGCATTACCCAAGAACACAGCATGCCACTTACCAGAGTCAGAAGAACAGAAGGGTTCTTTGAAGCCAAGACACTAGAGATCTGCAAAACAAAATAATCACAAAACAATCATCAATGTTTTCCCACAAGGGGAGATCTGTGAAAATCCACAGCCCCAAATGCTGGCAATACACCCAAGACCCATCCATTTTTATACACTTCCTCATTCTTACAGCGCCGCATGATCCATCTCCCACCCTGCTCTATGCTGTGCTAGTCAGGCCTCCCGGCATTCAGTTTTGGGCACTATGTTTTATAGAGGACACAGATAACCTGGAGCAGGTTTAGAAGTGAGCAAGTAACCTCTAAACCTGCAGGAGGCTAAAGGGAGAAACATTAGTTATCTTCAAATATCTGAAGGGCTGTCATACAGAAGAAAGGAAGGACTTGCTCTTTGTAGCTCTTTGGGGCAGGACTAGAACCAGTGGTGTCATTCAAATGATTTAGGAACAGGAACTCACTTTTGATTGGCACTTGTCGGGAACCCGGAACCAGCCACGGAGCCCATTCTGGTCCGTTCCTCCTGAATGACATCACTGCCTTCGCCCCCCTAGGAATCCAGAGTCGCTCCCTTTAACCCTCTGAGTGCCGGCCAACCAAGAAGAAAAGCTCTTTGGAAAGGAATTGGGGGGGGGAGGGAGAGTGAAGTGGGCGGAGTCAGCCCTAATTTTAACTAGTGGAACTAAGTTCCCCCACGTTCCCCCTGCATGACATCACTGACTAGAACCAATGGGTTGAAACAACAGGGAAGTAGATTTATGGTAGACGCGAAGAAGAATTTCTTATCTATACTACAAGAGTTGTCCGGTACTAGTACAATTTTCCCTGTGCAGTAGCAGACTCTCCCTTGTTGGCGGTTTCAAGGTGGCTGAATGGCCACCTGTCAGAGATGCCATAGCAGTTGCCTACACTGAGCAAGCGGTCTTCAAACTATGGCCCAGGGGCCACATCTGGGCTGCCACAATATTTTATCTGGCCCACAGCAATCTGGTTTTGTATCAGAGCATTTCCCAAAGTTTGACATTTTAACTCATTATATATCATTTCTCAGTTTAAGCACGTCATTGTAACATTCCTCTTATGTTCCAAATCATATCATTGCTGATTCAAAAAAAAGACCCACGTAGAACTTATTCATTCACTTAAATTTCATTCATTCATTGATAATGCAAAAATGTGTAAAATATATAATGTGGCTCTCATACCGAAATGTTTGGAGACCCCTGGACTAGATGATCCCCAAGGTCAATGATTCCCCCAGTTACTTCAATGATTCCCCCAGTTACCAGTAAGACAATACTGTGTCCTCCTTGATTTTTTATTTTCTAAGCCAGTTGTTCACAAGCTTTTCAGCACTAAAATCTACCTAAAAAATAGTTTCACTTTATCAGCTACTCAAGCCTCTGAGTATAAAGTGATTGGGCTGCTTCCCCCACCCCCAGAGTAGCAGGTTGTTTAACCCTTGATGCACACAGCTCAATCTATCCTGTCAGTTTCATAAACCACCAAAAATTGGGTCCTTGATCAAACTGTGCCTTTAAAAAAAGGGGGGGTTGGCTCTGAGTCAGGCCAAGCAGAGCAGCATCATTACATGCAGTTCTTGCAAAAGTGGGGCCTAATACCACAAGTTATATCAGGAAGGACCACTGGCTGAAAGGCATGGGATTCATTTGGCAATGCTTTTCTTGATCGGGAGAAAACACTATCCATAGCTTGCCTTTCGAGTCAACGTTCTCAGAGTAGAAAAACCAAACCAAACAGCCACTCACAAATACAAACCAGAACACAACACAGCACAGCAACAGAACAGGAAGCAGAGACGGAACAGCAGCAAATAATCCCAAATCCATTAGTCTAATTGCCATTCACAGTTTAAACCTCTGATATCTCTCTGTTTGGACAACCCTTTAAGGCCTGTTGTCTAAAGGGGTCAAGATCCCGAATTTGCAGCAGCTCAGCAGATGAGTTACAGGCCTATTGGTTGTATCAGAGATAGAAACTGTTCTATTCAGTGTCTGGGGAATGAAACAAGTCCAGGCTGAAGCTGGCGCAGGTGCCATGCTACTGAGTGCCCTGGGGAAAGACCTGCACTGACTCTCCCATGGCCAGATTGCTGGGGGCCCTGGAACAAAGCTGGATGTCCCATGGCAGCCTGCTGCACCCACTGGGCGCTGCTACCGATACAAAAGGCTGAGGACAGATTGAGGCTTGGTCAGTTGGGCCTTTCAATGTTCCAACCTATTCAATCCGTCGCACATCCCCTCGCTTCAGATGCATGCTATTTTTGTTATATAAGAAGAGCCTTGCTGGATCAGGCCAAGAGCCGACCTAGCACAGCTTCCTGCATTTCACAGTGGCCCACCTGATGCCTCTGGGAGCACAAAAGACAGCAAGGTATCTGTGTCTTGTTGCCGTTCCCTTGCACGTTGCAGTCAGAGATAGGCAACCTCTAAAACCTGAAGGTTGCAAACTCCCATGGCTTGTAACCCGTGCTGGACTTTTCCTCCATCTGTCTGCCAATCCCCCCTTCAAGGCACCTTCAGGTGCCATTACCACCTCCCCTGGTAATATAAGGAGTTCCACCGATTAATTACTCATTGGATTAAAAAAAAATATTTTCTTTTGTTGCTTCTAACTCTACTGCCACTCAATTTTAAGTGGATGTCCCTTGGTTCTGATGTTATGCAAGAGAGAAAAAATCCCTCTCTATACTCTATCCATCCCATACATAATTCTTTGTCTCGCATGCGCGCGCGCGCACACAGAGAGAGAGAGAGAGAGAGAGGAGTTCAGCAGTCTTGCAATTTCATCACGTAGAAAAAGGCCAAAAATCTATGGTGGCTAGAAAATCATCATGAAACATTGCACCATGAAAACATAAAATATTTATCCAGCCCTGAAATGACCTACAGCTTGCCACAGCAAAACACAGCAGCCCACAGCAGTCCACTCTCCCTCCCGTCTAAAGAGTTTCAAGTTAAGAAACCCACTAAGCATCGCATTTGTTGACAGCACTCTGACGAAGTGTCAATATATGTGATACCAAGCAATGAAGCTAGCCAGGAATCGCTTGTCACCCCTCTTGCAGATAAGAAGTCCTTAACTCGCACTTCTATATTCAACGCATCATGTCTGATAACAAGCAACTATGATTCCAATCCAGATATGTCAAGCTGCAAAACCTCCTTCCCAGCTACAGCGGAGCGAATGAATAGATTAGCACAAACAGCATTTCACAGGCATAGTTGGTGGCAAGAATCACACTGCAGTTCAAGTGAAAGACAAAAGTGAGATTTTTAGAAACAAAAGACCTCAAACACAGACTGTCGTGGGGAAGAAAACTGGCCAGAAATTTTGATGTTCACATGTGTCTATTTAGTATACAGGCATGCCCCTGTATCCACTGGAGTTCTGTTCTGGACCCCACTGTGGATACCTGAAAATGTGGACACTGGGGATGCCGCTTAAAAGATAGGGGAACATCAGTGGTTTTGCTGCAACAAGATGAAAAAAATGTGATTTGTTTAATGTTCCCCTATCTTTTTAATAGGTGTCCCAGTATCCATAGTGTCTGTGGATAACTGAAACCATGGAAACCAAATCAGTGGATACTGGGGCACACCTATACCTTTATGCCAATGTTCCTCCAACATTCAGGGCAGTATTCAAGGGTCTTTCCACATATCCCATGTTCTCCTCATAGATTAGGCTGGGAGGTTGTGAATGACCAAGGCCACGCCATGAGCTTCATGGCTGAGTGGGGATCTCACAGACTCACCCACAAGCCCAAGAAAGGCAGCAATAGGAGGAGCCTTCTCCACTCTTCTCCTCCTCAGTCTGAAGCACCAATAGTTAGCTAAAAAAAAAAAAAAACTGCTGACCTGAAGTTATTCTTGAGCAGACTGGCAGACTCACCTCATCTGTAAAATGGACTTCATTGACAGCATACTTCTGCTTGAAGTGTTCAGGGGGGTGGATCCTTTAAAAGACACACAGACAACAGTTAATTGGGTGAGTCATTTTGCAAGTCAAAGGATAGCAATCCTATATGATTACATTAAGGGTTCTTTTCCCCCCCAACCTGTCATTTTACAAGGAAGACCCAACGCAAGATGAGACCAGTTTTCCTCTTATTGGCAGATTCTACCAGGGCCTTCCTGGAATCTGAGAACGCACGGCAAATGTCTCGTCGCCCTGGCCTTGACGATGTGCCAGACTCCGCTCCTCCAAGTCACTAGGCTGGAAAAGGAAGAGGAGCATGCCGGGGTAGTGCAACCCAGAACACCACCTGATGCCGACGCCTCTATAGCACAAATAAACCCATAAACCAGTCATTCCCAGACTTTTTCAACTGACGGCTCCCAGGACATAATGGGTGCCATTAAGGCTACAATCCTATATATTGTATAGGATGGTGAGTTTGCTTGTACATTTGGACAAAACACACATGCTTTGCGTTTTGTCCGAATGTAAACCCTCTCACAAACAATGGTTTATTGGGGACACTAGCACCTGAATCCATATTTGGAAGCTAGCTTGCAAGCCACAGTTTTTATTTTATCTGTGGTTTCCCAAATCCCCCAAATTCACATTCCCAAATGCAATGCCTAAATTCACACAGACCACTGACAACCCAACTGGTGACAGACTGGACTTATGAAGCTAAGTCCTGAGCAGCGAGAGCCCCCCCCCCCCCCCGAAAAGAAAAGGCAGGCAAGAAACCCTTAACCAAAGTTTGACTTCTGTGCCGTGGCTGGTTAAACACAAGTGTGGGTACTTGGCACAAAAGCGTCCTTTCACATTGTGTGTAAACCCAGTTTATACTTACGGTGCAATCCTAAACTGAGTTAGGCTAGCATAAACTAAGCCAGCAAAGTTTGGCCAGCACAAAGGACACCATAAAGTATGTTTGGGCCACTGTTGGAGTCAGAGAGGCCAGCACACAGACGTGAGCCATCCTCCCTGATTCTGAGAGTGGTCCAAACATGCTTTATGGTGGCCCTTGTGCTGGCCAAACTTTGATGGCTTAGCTTATGCCAGTCTAACTCCAGTTTAGGATTGCGCTCTTAGTGGCTAAACCTAAGAAAACAAACATGTCAAGCAAAAAACTAGTATTTCTATGCAATTTTTTCACACACACAACCAGAAATTAAGCCATGTGTCACTCCCCACCCAATTCTGCTACTTTTTGCTCTGGGGGGACGAATTTTGAGAGTACCCCTATGACACCTCTTCTCTCCCATGGGGCAAACAGCAGCTGGGGGATGGACGAAATTTTATTAAGAATACGGTGCAGGGAAAGGGGAATAAATCTTTGCAGAACCAAAAATGAGAACTCCTCAAAGTCCTCCCTTCTATTTACACAATCAACATGCAAGAAAAACCAGCCCTGTTGAAAGAGAGCCTGATGGATTGATTCCCAGCATCCCGCAGGAAATTGGTAGAAGAGCAAATAACTGTAGATCAGCTGTCCAGAGTTCTTTGATGGCTTTTCCTGCCAGTAGATCATTAAAAAAAGACCCTGAAATTTACTTCTGGTGTCCCATTTCACAGATTTGCATTCAGCGTCACCCCTCGCTTCATGCAGATAATTATTCCTCTATTTAAAATTCCTCCCCATCCCCTTCTTCTAATGAGCATTTGGTGCACGTGAGAAACTCAGTTATAAGCCCAGTTTTATTTTTATTTTATTTTTTAAAGAGTCTGTTCGGAAGACTGTAAATACTCGTAAAGCAGTAAAAGCATACTTATGGCTCTTGCCTGCATACTCCTTGACATGGCAAATCACCACTCTGAAATCATCATTTACATCCTGCTGCAAAAGTCTGAAAATGCAGCTACGAGAAGCAAATCATTTTATTTTTTTTCATACGACCACAAAACAAGCTTTATCCCAACCTTTTGCACACTTCTTGACTGATGATGCACACAATTTTCTCCCCGAGTAAAGACTGGAAACGTAACTTACAACACTACAGCATTTCAAGTCCAGCTACCCAAAGAGGATCGTCTTGGACAGTGTGCAAGGTAAAGAATTCCCCAGTCTCAGTGGGGCCTGCCTCTTGTTTTGTTCTTGCACAAACCATAGTTCTGGGCATGCCTCCCAACTGGTGCCATTCAGGCAGAGATGCAACAGAGGTGCCCAGAGCACAACCACGGGGAGAGACTGAACAAGCCAAGGGCCAGCCCATCCACAAGGCTGACTAGGCAGTTTAAGTGGACCAAGGTGGGCAGCCCCCTATCAACTGCCTCCATTGCTGCTCTCCTACCCCCCACCCCCCAGACTCCACTCCCTGGAGTGAAAGAAGGAAACAGAGTGGAAACTGGAGGGCTGGGCATCCACATTTTTCCAAACTATTGAGTGGGAGGAGAAGATAGGACATTACCCAGGGTAAGGGACAGGGCAACCTTTGGCACACCACTTCAGATGCCAGAAGGACCTGGGCCAACCCTGAACGTACCAGTCACAACAGGTGCATAAAGTAAATTATGCCCTGTGGAAGATACTTGGTGTGCATCCACAACAAAGCAAACTTCACGCTCTCACACCCTGAGTGCTTAAGGACCAGCATTTGTCTAGCATGCAGGCCGAGCACCAGAAGGTTGACAGCATCCAGGCTGGGAAAGCACTTACAATGATTTATAGCTACCAAAACTTGACACAAAACATAGTGAGAAAAACTGTTTCAGGGGTTCTCATTCCAACACAAGCAATCAAATTTTAATTACATTTTTGAATTTCATTCCTGACAGTATAGGTTCTTCCCCCCCCCAAAAAAGGCCAAGCATATAAAGTTGAAGAGCAGCTTGTTCTTTTAAATACTAATTACAAAAAGAAAAGTCATTTAAATGTCATCTTGTCAGCCGAAGACAATCGGATGCTCCACTCTCAACAGGCAGCTGTAAAACATACTAAGTACAACCCAGTTACTGAAACACTAAAATGAAAGGGAGTCCGAAACAAATCATTATCCCAGGCTCATTTATTTAAGTTATCAATAATCCTTAATTAAATCTATCCCTTTAGCACTTTGGCGAAATATGGAGTGGTTTCTATTCTAGAGGAGCTTTACTGGTTATGTACTACTCTTGATATGACAAATCAATGACTGGCTCACATCGGAAATCATTTCACGGTTGGATGAATTTAAAGAGAATGGGGGTAACAACTGTGAGGTAGTCAGAATAGGACTGGGACTATATAATATGTCTAGATGCATGCTAAACAGTTTTGACATTCGACATTTTGTGCCAGGGAAGCTGAATTCTGAATAAATAAATTACGTACGTCAGGCTACTTGCAGCATTTCTTCTGCATAAAAGGACACACTTTCAATTTATTCCAGCTCTGCTAGTTGTGGGTTGAGTTCTTGCCCTCAGGGTTGGCATCCAGGGTCGCCCAAATCGGTTTCAGCCGAGAACTCACCTAGCTGGGCCACCCCCTGAATCTCCACGTAAGTACCATTAGGAGCAAGGAGGGACATGGGGTGGGGGGCTAGGGTCAGGCTTTGTCTCAGGCACTCTCACCGTTTGCCCCCAATTGCTAAAAATTTGTTCCAGCAAACTCCCCAACTTCTAAAATTGCATCCAGAAGTGCCCACACACCATCACCTTGAAAAACAAAAATCCACACTAAAAGCAAAGATTTCCAGGAAGTTGAATGTGTGCCTGCATTTGCATTCTGCACCTTTGCCAAACTCCTGAACAACTCGCAGCATAACGCAAGACTGAATCATCAAGCAGTGGCTTGGGCAAAACCTCAGTTGCCTAATGACTGCTTTTAACAAAGAAACAAGGCAGCCTCCGTGTGGAGAGGTGGCCTTCAATGGCATGGCCCCAGGGGTGCCAAGGGTAGCCAGGACCACCACTGGTAATCACAGTGGATGCCAAAAAACACCCCACACTCATGCAAGTTCCATATATGCAAACCCTACACCCATACAAGTTCCAAGCCTGCAAATGGAAGATGAGCGCCAAGTGGCTTAGTACACAGAACCAACGTTTCCATGTGCAGTTTACATACATCCTGTTGGTCACTCTCACCAAACAAGGACACCATTGCTTGAAAAACCTGAGAAAGACACTGTACATTAAGTTAAACTGAAGTACCACTTAATAGGCTCCCTGGAGAAAGTGAAAGACTAAATTAGCGCATTGTCTCAGGGCTTGAAAAACAGAAGCCTTTCCAGACAGCTTGGCCACCTGCATGCATCTAATGAACATGTCAAAACGTTCCAATTGCAGGAGTCACCTCCAATCTTGATTTGTTAAAGGCCGACTCTGGATTTAGCTGCCATTGCCGCACACCTGCTACAGCTTAAATACAATGATCAGAGATCAAGTGGCAGCTGACTTCAAAGCTAAGGTGGCATTAGTGTGACAAAGAGCTGGGCAAAAGCACCACATGCCTGCAGTCCATGAAGAGGAGACCCACAGGCTTTGTTTACCGACTGTACATCAGCTTAGCAATTCAAGCCTCCCAAGCATGATCAGAAAAACGCATGACAAGCAGTGCTTTGTAATAAATATGACTTAACATGACTCACAAAAAGACAGGCATAATGCACACATAGAAAGCCTGTGCAATAAAAACCTACAAGGATCAACTTGGGTATTCTGGTTGATTTTTTAAAAAATTGGTGGAGCGCCACTTAAAAAGGTTCTGTTCTGATTAAAGGTTTTCTGCCTTTGAGGACAAAATTATTGTGTAGGTTAGAGCAAGCCAAGCAGTGGTCACACTTTCCCACGCATATGGCAGAGCTGCATCCATTTAAACAGGCTGGTGGAGCTGCAAGTTGCTCCTGCCACCCTTCTCAACACACACCATACTAGAACCAGACAGATCCAAGACACAAATCCCCCAGCCTTCAAAATCAGATGGGGAAATTTTATATCTATTCAGCATATGCACTATTTGTAAACACGTCTGTTGCTTGATCACCACAAATCATGTTCTTGGAAAGTCAATAGGGAGGGGGGGGGAAGATAAGTGCATAGGAAGAAGAACCACCAGGGATCCATGCTGAGAGCCAAGAGAAGGGATTCTCCTGGAAGTTGCCGAGTTTTTGCTTTGGCTGGATGTACCTCTTCTCAAGGCTAGCCCATCCACAGGGCCAACTGCCTCAGGGAATACCTCTACTGCTGTACCCCCCCCCCAGTTGGACTAGAAAAAGGAAGAGAGGAGGGAAAAGAAGAGGAAGTGTGAGGGATAGAAGAGTGATGAGGCTAGAGTGTCCAGTTCAGTGGTGTCATTCAAATGATTTAGGAACAGGAACTCACTTTTGATTGGCACTTGTCGGGAACCCAGAACCAGCCACGAAGCCCGTTAGGATCCAGAACGCCCGTTCTGGTCCATTCTCCCTGAATGACATCACTGCCTTCGCCCCCCTAGGAATCCGGAGTCGCTCCCTTTAACCCTTTGAGTGCCGGCCAACCAAGAAGAAAAGCTCTTTGCAGAGGAATTGGGAGGGGGAGGAGGGAGAGTGAAGTGGGCGGAGTCAGCCCTAATTTTAACTAGTGGAACTGAGTTCCCCCGCGTTCCCCCTGCATGACATCACTGGTCCAGTCCCTAGCCCATCATTCTCCTCTCCACCACGCTTCCTCTTCCCCTCCTTTTTTCCTTTTTAGCCCAGGGAGTGAGAAAAGACATGGCTGACAAGCCTTTTCTTATTTTCTTAAGGGGCAGATATCATTTAGCATGCAGTATCATCTCACAGGACAACCCTGACTCTTTGTATGTGAGCAGGATGGTTAGATGGGACAAACACGCAGCTACATAGCACAACACGTGCATTAGGCCAGTCAGAATTTTCTCCAGGCGGGAAAAGTTAGACAAAGAACTAGGCTCTTGGGCCACAAATGATTAACGTGGGCACAGGCTGAGAGATGGGCTAGAAAAACACATCATAGGCTGCTATCAAGGGCAAGCTGAACTAGAATTGATTTTTAAAAGAAAAGCAAGCTTGAGATCAGTGAAGAAGCATTCTGGTTAATATTTTTAAAAGCATGCACATTAAATAAAATAACTATAGCTGAAGACCACCATCTTAAGCAGCATTCCCCCTTCACTCTTGTACAGGAGGTCATGCCAGCCACACCACACGCAAGCGTCTTAAAATATGAAGCCTGTGCTTCGGAATTATTGCTTTCTCCCAAGCTAAGCAGACAAAATCTCAACGATTAACCAAGGCTGAAGTCCTAAACACACATTCGTAAAGCAGCAAGCCCGACGGAACAAGAATAGGGCTGTGCTGCACTGGATGAAAGCCCTACTGGTAACTTCCAAGGACCTTTTTGCCAAAGGCTGCATCAGACAGCCGTCCTGGCTCAGTTTCCCCATCTCCATCAGTTCAGGAGATTCTGGGGAGGGGAGGGGCAGGAAATGTAGCAGGGCAAGCAAAGCAAAGCAATGACTAACAGTGCAAGCCTATGCATGTCCACTTGGAAGTTAGTACCATTCTGTGCAATGAGGCTTACTCCCATGTAGATGTGTACAGCATTGCAGTCTATATATTACCCAGGCCAACACACATTTTGCTGTCTGAAATATTAGACCAGGGGTTTTCAAACTGGGGCATCGCGACACCCCAGCCTGGAAAGCCCTATGTTTTTCCCTGTAAGGGGCAGGGAATGGCAGTGACACCATCGCCACAATTGTGCTGCTGCTGGCAACATAATGGGGCTGGAGGGACTTACCGCTGCCCACTCCAGCATCTGTGAAGATCAGGGAGCCCCGCAGACCTCTCTGCAGGGCTCCCTGTGCACCCAAAAACTTTTTAAAAAAATTGCAGCCCACTTCCAGTTTCAAAATTGCAAACCAGAAGTGGGTCACAATAGTTCTTTTTGGAGTTTTCAGACACACAGGAAACTCTGGAGAGGGGTCCACAGGACCCTCACAGATGCTGGGATGGGCAGCAGTAAGTCCCCCCAACCCCATTATGTTGCCAGCAACAACATAATCATACCAATCGTGTCACTGCCATTTCCCACTCCTGCAAACACTTACAATAGTTCCCAAACTCCCTAAAAGTTTGGGAACTGCTGTGTTAGACCTATTCCTGGATATATTTGTAGGGCTGATTCCAAAAATTGCATCAAATTTGCCCTAACACATCTAGTTTTAGAGATACATCATAGCCTAGCTAGTGAACGATTCAAGCAGCTTCCTCACATGGATTTAATTCAGTGTGGGTGCTGACCCATGCTGGAGGGTTGCACGCTTGGAGGGTCCCAGACGTGACCGAAACCTGCCTTCTGGTCGCATCCAGGTGGTTCTTTAAGGACTTCCCATGGACCCCAGTAGCCATGGAAATCAGTATCTACTGGTGGCTCTGGAATGGATCCCTTCCGATACTGAAAGTTCATTGTGTAACAACAAGAAAAGGACCTCTTTTTTTCTGTGGGTGTACACACACACACACACACACACACACACACACACCCCTCCAGTGAGGATACGCACTCCATGAATCTTACCATCTCACATGAAAGCTGATGCGGCACCAACATTTGTTCAAGTAGAACACGGCTATTCCGCAACAAGTAATGCTGTTGCCCAACCAAAGAAATCTAGTCAAGCATCGCACAAGCTGATTCAAATTGCACAGCCAAGGAACTGTTCTGAAGACAGGAAGCGCTTCGGATGCTGCAAGAACACGTCACAACGGGGGCCCTCTCAGAAGAGGCATTGCTTCCTGAGAGCATGCAAGAAACGGCGAACACCTGGTCTAGAAAGGTGCCTGCCATCCATCTGCAGCTGTTTTGTGTATTAAGAAAGCTTTTAAGAAGTTGAATGCTGCACAGTGCTTATCTGGGAGTAAGGCAGGCTAACCCCTGCTAATTGAGCAAAGATGCAACTTTTAAAGTGGTGTCGTCTTATATTTGGCAAGGAGAGAGCAACTGTCCCACTTCACCCCAGCATGGCATCTTTTCTTGGAGGTTGTTGGTTGGTATCTCTTCTACATCTTTTTTTTAGATTGTGAGCCCTTTGGGGACAAGGAACCATTTACAGATTCATTTTACTATGTAAACCGCTTTAAGAGATACTCTTGTTGAAAAGCAATGTGTAAGTATAATATTCTGAGTAAGACCCATTGAATGGGTCTTACTCAATGGGTCTTACTTCCAAGAAGACACGCACATTTGTATTAGGCAATTGAAATGTTTTAACAGATTAATCAAGGCAATTGATCCAGCATTACACCCCTAATACTCCCATTGCTTCCAGAGAGAGGTGTGCTTTGTCTGCTCTCAATGTTGTTTTCACACACAGCATGTGTAACTCACACAGCTTAAAAGAATCCAAAAACCCCACACGCACAAGAAAACAACTCATCAGTTTCTTAATTTTCAAAGCGTAGAAAACTTTCTTGGGAAGGGTAAAGAGGCACGTGATGGTAACCCGCTTGAGCCAAGCAGGAAGCTGTCAACGAGGCATGAGAAAGGGACATTTTAATGCTGAAAAGCTGCCCGCCAACACACACTCGCTTCTCGTTACAGTAGCATCAGATGCACAGATGGCAAAGTGTTAACTAAACAAGAGGGTGTCAAGATGAGGCTAGGAAGAACAACACGGGAGACTTTAGTAGGCACTAACAGATGTTTCTGACACTGCCAAATTTATTGAGAGAGAGAGAGAGAGAGAGAGAGAGAGAGAGAGAGAGAGAGAGAGAGAGGCCAAACACACTCTTCCATGTACAGCTTTTGAAAATGTTCCCGGCAAGAGAACAAAAAAGCAAGATGAAAATGGGCTGGACATGACTTAAATGGGCAGCACATGGCTAGCCAATTCTCACCTTGGGATATTGATTATGTGCCTCCCCCTGCACGAATAGGTAGCAGGTGCCTTCTGCAAAGGTCATCGGATACCAAGCAGTGGCAGCAGGCAGCAAAAATATAATCAGGTCTACAGCTTGAGATGGATTTCTTGCCTGGGCCATGGGTAGGGATCGTCAGCAGGAAAATGGAGCTCTGCATGGGGCGGCTGCCATAGCGGCAAGCCTTGTTCCAGGTAATAAGCTTTGAATCTTTAGGCAGGCACAGATGGCACACCTGTACCCACCCACCCTGCGGTGAAATACGAGGCTCGGCAATACGGCAGAAATCCGATTACGCGTTTATTGCTCTGCATCACAAAGTAGCACGAAAGTAAGAGCCAAACAAAGTTAAAAGGAGGAATGCTAGGCAGGTAGTATACTTCTCTGCCTTCCAAGCCAAACATATTACAGGAGGCATATCACTCCTGCCAGAGCATGGCTCCACAGAGGGAGGGAGAGCAAGCCAGTGTTGACCTAAGCTTGAATCCCCATCTCTGCCCCAGCCTTGGCATACAGTCTCTGCTGTGCTAATTCTCTTGCAGGCTCCGCTTCACCATCTGCAAAAGGGAGCAGCAGTGATCTACCCCATAGGGCTGTTTAGAGGACAGGAGCTATGCAGATGGGGGAAGTACCTCCTACATGCAACACTGCACAGTAGGCAAGTACAACCTGTGCTTTAAAAGGTCTTCACAACCCAAGGACAGTCAAGAGACAGAGATTCCTGGAGATGCTGGGGCCTGGTTCAGACATTTGGCAGCTCCTACACAGTTGTATGCAGGACTAGAGCAGCAATGTTTAACTGCTGTGCTGCTGCAGATTGGCATGCTGAGGAAGTTTGGGGGAGGGTCATTTAGTAGTAGGGACATTGGTGATGTGATCCCCCCGCTTCCCCCCCCCAGCCGCTTGCGCTTTGTATGGTTTGCTTTGTCAATTGTCGGAAAACTGACGGTGTGCCTTGACAACACTAGTGTCTTGTCAGTGTGCTGTGAGATGCAAAAGGTTGAAAATTGTTGGATCAGAGCCTTCAAATCACAGAGTCTGACCTAAAGCTTTAGGAGAGTATCCTCCTTCTTGGCATTTTCAGGAAAAAACAAAGATCTCATGGTGGAGGAAATTAAGGGCGCAATCCTAAACCACGCCAGACTGGCGAGGCTGATGGGCCAGCGCCATATCCAACGCTGTTTAGGAGAGGCTGGAGCCTCCCCACAGCAAGGGAGAGTGCGCTCCCTTACCGTAGGGACATAGCCTCCCTATGTGCTCCTTGGATCTGTGCCCGCTAAAGAGTGGGCAAAGATCCGAGGAGACCGCGCGGCCCAAATTGAGGCCTCGCGGACAGGCTTAGGATGTGGATGCATTTCTTATCCCCTTATTCAGTGCTCGACGTGGAAGTCACAAGAACCAACCCGCCTCCTTTCATATAATCCTACCCGTACTCTTAGATCATCTGGGGGGGGGGGGCTTTTGACTGTGCCGCCAACAGGAGAGGTGAGAGGGGCAGCGGCCAGGAAGAGGGCCTTCTCGGTGGTGGCCCCCCAACTTTGGAATACCCTCCCCTTCGAACTGAGAACTGCTTCCTTTTTGTTAACATTTCAGTGGGGGCTGAAGACCTTTTTATTTCAAAAAGCTTTTAACTGTTGACAGGTTATATCTTGATTACATCTTATGATCCACGGGGCTTGTTGTTTTTAAATTTTTAAATTGTATTGTTTTAATATTGTTTTTAAATTGTTTTTTAATGTTAAATTCTGTTTTTATTTTTTTGTGTGTGTGTAGTGCCGCCTTGGGTGCCTTCGGGCAGAAAGGCGGGATATAAATCCAATAAATAATAATAGTAATAATAACCCTTGTAACATTCCAGATGCATCTGCTGAAGTTAGGAGAGTAAGGAAGGGAAAAGTCACACCCTCCTTAAGAGAAAAACCTCCAGCAAGCCGAATCCGGCACAGGTAGCCGCTCACTCCAGGACAGCCCAGGCCAAGGATATTTCCTTGCAAGTTACTTTGCCATATGTGGCATACAAGACCAGCTGCCGTACAGTATGTTTTGCTGCAGAAAACAACTTTAATCAATACAGTGGCTCATTCTGTCCATTATAATTAAGGCAAGGTAAGTGGCAGATGCAGCGTTAACTAACAAAGCGGAGCGACAAGAATTGGGATACAGAGATGCAGACTTCAGAATCAGGCATTCGTATTCCCAGTCCTCTGTGGCTCAGGAGCAACTGTGGTCAGCAATGCTGCACCAGTCCTTCAGTCCATTCCAGGACCACACAAACCTCATAGTCGTTTCTAAAGGCGTGATGAACAAGATGCGTGGGAGGGAGAAGGTGCATTGGTGGTGCCACTGATAATCTATTCCTAACGCACACGGCACTTTCCACAAAATGAAAAGGTGGTTCTCTGCCCCAATAGGCTTACAGTGTAGATACCATTGTTATTACTATTTGCCTGTAAACCGCTTTGTGAACTTAGTGTTGAAAAGCGGTATATAAGTACCTGTTGGTTGGTTGGTTGGTTGGTTGGTTGGTTGGTTGGTTGGTTGGTTGGTTGGTTGGTTGGTTGGTTGGTTG